>UESW01001931.1:0-33596 GCA_900491605.1 Calamus simplicifolius | reverse complement strand
ATACAATACGGACATGCATTACCAGCTGTACTCCACCTGATAGCATGCCATATGCTGGAAAATCATTGATTGTTAAAGCAGCTCTTAATAGAAAATTTTGCTTTCTTGAAATATCATAAGTAACTACACCCTCATTCCACATAACTTTTAATTCATCTATCAATGGTTACAAATATACATCTATCATGATCTTTGGATTATGCGGTCAGGAATGAGCAAGGTTAAAAACATATGTGGAGCGGTCATACATATATCAGGAGGTAGATTGTATGGGTAACAATTACTGGCCAATAGGAGTATGGTGTAGCAGAGAGACTGTATGGAGTAAAGCCATCAGCACATAACCCAAGTCTAACATTTCTTGGCTCTAATGCAAACTTGGGATATGTATGATCAAAATGTTTCCATGCTTCTCCATCTGATGGATGGCACAAAACATCCCATTCTCATCTATTCTCATAATGCCATCTCATGTGTCCAGCCGACCTGTTCGAGGCGTAAAGCCTCTTAAGTCTAGGGATAAGTGGCAAATAATACATCTTCTTATAAGATACTTGACTGTGATTTCCACTTCCCATCCTACTTGGTTTGTATCGAGGATGACCACAGAACTTGCAAACAGTTAAAGACTCATCATCCTTGTAATACAACATACATCCATTGAAGCAACAGTCTATTTTTTTAGCATATAGGCCAAGCTTCGAAACTAAACTCTTTGTCTTGTAGAAGTCAACGGTATTAAGTTACCAAGAGGACATATTTCTTTCATAAGCCCTGCAAATTGATTAAAATAATGTTGAGATATTGTTATCAAACTTGATACTCATCATTCTAACTGCAACTGACAACTCTGAGTGATTAGTACAACCTGACCAGAGTGGCCGTTATGATGCATGCAACATCTCGTAAAACTTTTTAGCCTCTCTATTTGGAGGCTCCTCCACATAATTTGGAGCATCCCTATTCTGACAAGCATCCACATTGCTATTATAAACATCTCCAAAATTTGGACCAGCAGCATCAAAAATCATGGCTTCGTATCTATCGGTTGGCTCATTATTATTCAATTGACCACAACTAGAAGCACTAAATTGAGCAGTAGTTGAACCAGCGAATTGCAT
This sequence comes from Calamus simplicifolius, assembly GCA_900491605.1. Taxonomy (NCBI): domain Eukaryota; kingdom Viridiplantae; phylum Streptophyta; class Magnoliopsida; order Arecales; family Arecaceae; genus Calamus; species Calamus simplicifolius. The sequence goes on along the minus strand of UESW01001931.1, from coordinate 32,475 downwards.
TTGATCAACACTATAATTCACAATTGGTTCAACTTCTTCATGTTCTGTCCAATACTAGTAGTCAGGTTTGAAGCCTTTTTTATAAAGATGTACCTTTACTTCCTATGATCAAGTACTTTGTATTTTTGCACTTGAAACAAGGACACCTAATTTTTTTCTCACTCAAAATATAGGTTGTTGGCATGCAAAGTGAATAAACCATTCCAACCCTATTAGAAACTCATCTGTATAACCCTTTCGGTCTGGTAAAAGTCTATTATACATCCAACTACGATAATGACGAATGTCCATAATAACGAAGCTTTAGAGTGTTTTCTTGATAACCAGCCTAAAACCATAAACAATTGATGCATGTTAATTTTGAGTTTGTATGAGTGCATAAGGAAAAGTAATGGAGAAAATTCTTTAAAAAAATCCATGTAGTTAGATAAATTAGCCTAATCGATCATAACCAACAATCTTTGCTCTGCCCAATAAGGTTGTAGTTATATAAACTAGCATGAATGTGTGAACATGCACAACTATATGTTCTACACTAGACTGATGTATTTTTGGATAAAGAGATGGTGGCTTGCAAAATTTGGAAATTGTATATGTTTAGGTGAATGTATGTTGAATCATGTTGAACCTTATCGATATCTGAACATGTTTTGCGGTTGGCATATATCTTATTCTACTGAACATGGGTGAACTTGCCCACACACAGCGTGTAGGGCCATTAATAATGGAGTAAAGTCAACGGATTTCAACCATGTTGACAATCTCTACCACCCCGGACCCACACACATGAATGCATATCCTCCATATATTCCATATGCTATTAATATTTACAGGTAGTAGTGCAATTAAGCAACAATTTATTGTGGCAGGCATGTATAGAGTCCACCAGTCTCTTGTCAAAATCTCTTGGTGGCTGGATGAGAGACTCCTAGTTAAGTATATCTTTGTTTGTTTGGGCTTGTCATTTTTAAGGCTACCTCACAAGTTGTCCAGTTTAAAATTGCCTTACAAACTCATCAACCAACTCTAAAAAATAAATTAAAGAATATAATAATAATAATAATACAAATTTAAAACAAAAACTCAATAGCTCATATTGAAAATTCTTTATAGAAGCCTCGTACACCCTACGTACATTGCCTTTTTGAAACCACCAATTAACTTATATGACTTTATGGAGCTCTATTGTTCTATTTTGGAATTCCTAATTAAATGCTAATAACATCACTTAAGAAGAAATTTAGAACCTTGTTTTTAATACAAATATATGCCTTCTTTCCCTGATCAGCAAAACATCCCTTAATGGACTTTAATAGACAAAAGATCAAACCCACCACTGCCTTGATCTTAATATATATATATATAGCCCTAATTAGCAAGCAATTAAACAAAGATGGAAGAGCACACTATGTTATACATATTGAAGCGAATCTTCAATTACAACCTATCATATCAATATTGAATGATAGATTATATTTTAGAAAAAGGATTGTAAAGTAAATTCATGCAAGGGCAGAGAAGCATATAAAAGATTATGTTTTTGAGAAAAAAATAAAAGAACAACTGTACTAAATCATTTATTGTAATGAATTGTGTTTTCTCGGCAATAATTGCAAGCACAAGTTAACCTGAACTAATTCTTTGCTCAATCAAGACATTTAATTTATGGGGTTTTTTTATTGTTTGGAGGGGGGGAAGATATTATTCATGTTGATGATTCTTCCTCCCATCAATGCATTTGCCATTCATTATGCGGAAATCCCTTGTAACTCATTTTGAGGAATATTTATCCCCTTCCCTTCTTTTATGGGCATTTTGTGATTAGTTGATCTAATAGAGTTGCCTATGAGCTTAATTTGATAATTAAAAAGCATATTGTCTAGCGATATTTCAAAAGCCATGTTAATTTCCTCCAAGCATGCATGTTTATGATAGAACCTCAAGTTGCCAAAGTCCAAGTCTAAAACCAGGGTGAAAACATGATCATATATAGTTTTCTCAACTAATTGAGAGATCTTTTTACAAGCACCACCACATGCATCTAAATTTTCTCATTGGCACGGCCGTTTGTGATCGCATGTTGTTGACACCACCCATCCTCGAACGTCGAAAGCATCCGGTCGCCTCCTCCAGTGAGCCTGGGATCCTTCGGTGAGCTTCTTGCACCTGCGGGCCTGCAAACAAGTCCCGAGGGTTGGAGATTCCAGCGAGACCCTCGATGCTCAAGTCAGTGCTCTGGGCAACAACCGTGAGCTTGAAGAAGCTCGAAAGAGAGAAGAAGAGAGAGGCTTAGAGCCGTGCTCTCTGTGAGCAAGAATGAGCATTTAAGAGTGTTGTTGCGGTTGGAGTTACTTGGTCGGGGGTCCCTCTTACCCATTTTATAGATGCTTAGAGCCTGTTAGTCTTAGGGCATGATCACTTGTCAAGCATTAATTGATGGCAGCAACAGTGGAGCTTACCTCCAAGTGACATGTCAGGCTGCAGGCCATATTCCGTCAGAGTAGGTGGCTGCAGCTGGTTGACAGGTGCTATTTTGATTTGGACAGCTATCGCAAGCTACTGCAAGGTGTGGTCGATCATTACAGCGCTTGCCAGACGTGTCCCCCACATCATCCTTTTGGTTGTCTTGCGCAGATAGTGATTGGTGATAAAGTTAGTCACGTGGGCCCCAAGGTGCAGGTGCTAGGCACTATTCATGCATATGGTACTGCTCTCGGCCGAAGGGAGTAGGCCGAGGGGCCGAGGGAAGCTCGAGCGTCGCAGGACCGAGGCCAAGTGCTGTGGGAGCCGAGGCCAAGGCGGAAGCTCGAGGCCGAGGCGAGGCAAAAGCTTGAGGCCGAGGATGAGGTGGTCGAGCACTGTTTATAGTGGCCGAGGCTGAGGCAGAGGCTCGAGGCCGAGGTGGAAGCTAGAGGCCGAGGTCGACTGGGATCAAGACCGACTGGGATCAAGGCCGACTGGGGCCGAGGAGCCTCGGCCGACTAGGGCCGAGGCCGATTTAGATGATGCCGAGTGCCGAGGGGAGCCGAGGCCGACTGGGCCGAGGCCGATTGGGGCCGAGGCCAACTGGGAGACCAAAGGGACCTCGGAGGCGACTGGGTCCGAGGCCAACTAGGGCCAAGGCCGACTGGGATCGAGACGACTGGGACCGAGGCCAACTAGGAGACCGAAGGGACCTCGAAGGCGAAGAGACCTCGAAGGCCGAGGGGACCGCAGAGGCCGATGGGACCTCAGAGGCCGAGGGGACCTCGGAGGCCGAAGTCGCCCTGCGGGACCGAGATGAGGCTCTAGCAATTTCCTTCATGGTTTACTCTAATGGCGTTGGACCAGCCATATCAAATGCCCCCTCACCCTGAGATGAAGCGGGCCCACCCTAGCGAGGTGAAAGGCGTCACCTCCCAAGTAGCTGATCCTCACCTACCACCAACTACCGATGGGCACGTGTCCTTGGGCATCATGACAATTTCGCATGGACAATTTGGGGGATACAATGGGGCAGCCTCTGTCATCGTTCGATTTGCAGAGATTGGCCTCGAGGTGGGGGTGCCCATCAACTATGAGCTGGGGAGTTGGCCTCTTCTAGCTGTGAGTTTTTTGGGGCTTCTTGATGGTTGAAAGTAACCAGCAATATGTTGCAAGTGTATAATTTAAACAAAGGTATTACTCGATTGGCCGTTGGCCGTTGATACAGAGTTGAAGCCGCTGAGGCTGAAATGAAACCGTTGAGCTGTGACGAAGCCGCTGGGGCAAAGAGAGCCGATGAGGCCGCAATGATGCCACAGAGGTAGAGACAGTCATTGAAGCTGCAATGATGCCGTTGAGGCAGAGAGCTATTGAGGCTACAATAATGCCGCGAGGCAGAGATAAAGCCATTGAGGGTGAAATAAAATTGTTAAGCAGAAATAGAGTCGTGGGGGCTGAAATAAAATTGCCTCGAGTGTTTGTGTGCTGGTTCGGGGGGTGACTCGAGCAGGTACGGGCTGTTAGGGACTTGAACCGACTCGGGGTGTATGATAGCCAGACCGAGTGGTGTCCGTTAGCCGCGATGCTGCTTTTGGAACCGCCTCGGGGGTTTCATGGCCGGCCCGAGGGGTGACTCGAGGTTGCTGGAACCATAGGTCTTGAACCACCACGGGGGTTTCGCGGCCAGCCCGGGGGTGACCTTATGATCGTAGGACCGTTGAGAGCCTTTTGAAAGGTTAATTTTGTTGGTTTCCTGTAATGCATTCAGACACTAAAGAAACTTTTTCTTAAAGTGTAGTGTACTTAGCTTTTCGGAACTGTTTGCCATTGCGCCGTGTTTGGTGTCGAGCTGCCTCGAGCTTGAGTGCCGATGGTATATCGGGCTTTAAGTGCCGATCGGAGTCGGGCTTTGAGTACGACCGGAGTCGGGCTTGAGTGCGATGGTACATGTCCGAGGCTGAGTGCCGAGTTGGAGTTTAATTGAGGTTTACAATATTGCAAGAATCAAAATTGCAGGCCCAGTAATCAACATACAGTTATTGTTAGTGATGTGCAAGAAAACTAATTAAACCATAAAACTGATCTGAAACCATGATTTTGGTTTGGTTAAAGCTGATTTGCTTTTGTTCTCTCAGTTTATCTCGGTTTAAAATTTCTGAAATTGAAAAAAAGGGTTTAGCTTTGGTTTGGGCTTTTAAACTAGACCCAGTAATATGTATGGGATTTTAAACAAACAATTCAGTTGTAAATTATACCTGATGATCATAAAATAGTGGCAGAATTTCTCAATTATATATATTACTGGAGTAGAGACTTTATATCAACATTTGAATGGATAATGATATATTAACCAACCTGAGAGTACATGCCTAATTATAACCCAAGTGTAACAATGGATTTTTTCTTTTTTAAACATTTGATATGGCTATGTAGCTTAATGCTGCAATATGTTTCATTTTCATTACGAATTTGATGGTCTTATAATTCAATCTCAAGAAGCAACACTAGTTATTTTCTTTTTTAATCATTTCATATGGCTATGTAGCTTAATGCTGCAATATGTTTCATTTTCATTACGAATTTGATGGTCTTATAATTCAATCTCAAGAAGCAACACTAGTTATTTCATAAACAAGAAGTATTAAATAGCATTCAAGTAAATGAGTACAAAACCATGATGCATGCTGATAAAAACATAAGCAAAAAACCATTTGATCTTCTAATATACATGACATTTTCATACCATTTTTCTTCAGTTGCACATCAACTAAAGAACCATTCTTACGTGTATGGGTTTTTTCAAACATTTCCAACCTACTTGGTCGCACCCCATTTACAGCTTGGGTCTGTAATTAAAAAATTTAGTAAGAATAAAAAGAATACACAACTATAAGGTCAGAATTATAAAATAAATTTATATTATTTGTATTATTCATACCAGTCGTTGCTCAATTACACTGAAAGCAGTCCTACCGGTACAAGGAACCATATTTAGTTTTGATCTATTTTTTGCATTTGCTTTGCTCATTTTCTGCAAGTAAATATTGATAAATTAGTTAAATTAATACATAAAAGACACTTAAAACAATCATCTTTCTATTGCTTCATGCTCATGCTTTTCATACCTCAAAAGTTTCACTATTCCAATGGGCAACAAGCCATTCCCAATCATCCTTGGTAATAACCTCATCTAGTAAGTGCTTTAATTTTGCTGGATCTTTATGTCGATTCTTATAAATTTCATACAACTCATTCCTATACTCTCTATATTGATCATTAAGTTTTCTTATCACATATTTTGTTCTTCTTATAACTTCCGCTTATCGAGTCCTTTCTCAAAGAGAATAAAATAATCCTGCAAAAAGATAATACAGTTTAGTAAATATTAAAATTAGTGATGTTATAATTAAAAACTAAAAAAATCTTACCATGATGTGGTTAATCATATTCCTTATTTATCATCAGGAATTTCACTCCATCCTTTAACTTTAAGGGGTACAAAGGATCGATTTCTAACTATTGTACCACACCAACTTGCAAATTGAGCACGATTCTCTTCTGCAATTCTTCCCTTGTGATCCTACTCCACTACTTTCTTGGTCTTTGAATTTTTCAGCTCATTGTTCAAAGTCCTCCCTCATCCTTTTCTTGTAGTATTCATGGATAAACCTACAAAATCATAAGCATACAAAAAAAGAAATAAAAAACCACTTTGAATAAAAAGAATTAGGAATATATAATATATAAAATTTAAAGATACTTACTAAAGTTATCATTTTCACCCTCTTGCACACAGTCAACATTTTCTCTAATAGTAGGTGAAAGGCCTTGTTGGATGATAGCATTAACTTCTGTGCCTCTACCTTTAGTAATGCATCTCCCTTTGCGATTACTAGTTTCAGCCATAATTATCTACCTTTATATATTAAGTTAGTAAAACTTTTGCTTATTCCATATAGTATTACAATAATTCAATTTAAATAAAAATTTTAACATATCATAAAAGTCAACATCCATCAAAATTAGTAAAGAAACAAGAACCAGGTATCATCAAAACAATGCAATTAATAAACATTGAAATAAATTTCATTAAAGGGCTTTCACAAAAATGCTTAGTCCAAAGTAGAAAAAGAACAAAAAGAAATTAAAATTGTGCAAATATATAACATGTAGTGCTTGCATAAGTAAATAACTTCAACAATAGAAGCTTTGCCATCATAGTTCTTCCTCCTCATTGTCATTATCATCAATTGAAAGTATACAGCAATAATAAGAATAATACCAAGAAAATGGAAAAATATCTATACTACAAATATGAAAATTTAAAATGCACTAACCGTTCAATTGGGTACATCCAACGATATTGTACCAGTCTAGCAATTTTAGCCTCGTTCGCCAAATGTAGTGGCAAATGCATCATAATATCAAAAAATGATGGTGGAAAGAGCATCTCCAACTACAAAGTGTTATTGCAATGGCAGCCTTTAACTTTTTCATATCTTCCATCAATAAAACCTTTGAAGATAACTCTTTAAAGAAAGAGGAAAGCTCAATTAAGGCTTCTGATAATGGTTTACATAACCTTCCACGAATTGCAAGTGGTAAAAAATTTAACAAAAGGACATGACAGTTATGACTTTTCAATCCAAATGTCTTTGCTCTTTGGAATGAATGCATCTGGAAATATTTGAGGAATATCATCAGGCACCTTAATATTCTTTAAAAACTCACATAAAGCAATTTTCTCTTCCGTAGAGTGTATAACATGCAACAAAAAATGTCCACTTTTCTTCAGTTAGTGTTGGATGAAGCTTTTCTCTTACACACATATCCTTAAGATCACGACGAGCTTTGAGACTATCTTTTGTTTTTCCTTCAATGTCTAAGAGTGTACCAACCACACTATCATATATATTCTTTTCAATATGCATGACATCTAAATTATGACACAAGAGAAAGTCCTTCCAATATGGTAATTCAAAGAAAATACTTCTCTTTTTCCAATTATAGCTTTGCATGAAGTCTCCCCATTTTCTTTTTTTACCAATCTTACCAAATATAATATGTCTGAGCCCACGCAATTGATCAAGCACATCATATCCTAACAACTGCTTAGGAGGTGGCCTTAGCTCTTTCTCACCATTAAATTCCTTTTAGAATTTCGCCATCTATGGTTAAGTGCCATAAAGTCTTAATAGAAATTTTTTTGCTACTCTTCGAAGATGAAGATTTTACAAAATTTGCTTTGCCTCTATTTGATTTCCATCGAGATACCCCACATATAACACAGTGGTTCTCATTAGCATACTCTTTCCAAAACAACTTACAATCATTGACACATGCATCAATTTTCTCATAATAAAGGCCTAGATTTCAAATCATCTTTCTAGCTTCATAAAATGAATTTGGTAATGTCTCACCTTCGGGAAGTGCCTCCTTAAATAATTTAAGCAAAGCATCAAAAGCCTTGTTATTCAATCCATGAAGACATTTTAGTTGCCATAGCTTTAAAACAAAAGATAGCTTTGAGAACTTCTTGCAATTCAGATATAAACATGTCTCGGTCTCACTTAGTAGTCTATGAAACATTGAAGATCTCTCATGAGGCTCATCTTGGTCATTTGTATTTAAATTTGTAAAGTCATAACCCTCTAAAAGGGACTCCACAGGCATTATGTATCAACTCTTGCATATCATCTATCTCCTCATCTTCCATATCAGTTTCTTCATTGACATCAACATTATCACTTTCAATGTTACCTACACCTTCACCATGTAACGACCACTCAGTATAAGATGGGACTATCCCATGAATCACTAGATCAACCTCAACATCATCTCGAGATCTATATCGAGTATTGTTACATTTGATACAAGGGCAACAATTTTATTTTCTAGATCTGTGTGCTCGAATGCGAAGTCAAGAAAATCTTTCACTCCATTTCTATACTCAAGTGATAATCTATTAGTAATCTGCATCCAATTTTTACTTATTCCAGACATTTCATCCTATCAATTAAGCAAAAAATTAGAAAAACATTAATAAGTTGCAAAGCATATCATCAACCACTGGAAGAAAGAAAGATTGGCAAAAAAAATCCTAAACCATGAAAGAAAGAGAGATTGAAGGAAGCTCCGTAACGTTTCTATAAATGCTGTTATAAATAAGCAAAAACCATGAAAAGGGGCTGCTATAATGCTGGTGCTCATCCAAAAAATAGAGAAGATGCCTCACCGGCGCTCACCTGTGCTCAGTCGTTGTTCGCTGTTGTCACCGTCCCTTTTAGGGAAAGGGAGAAGTCGAGAGGATGCTGTTGTCGTCGTCCGTTTTAGGAAAAGGGAGAACACGAAAGGATGGAAGGGAGAAGACGAAAGGATAGAGTTAGATCGTGGGAAAAAAAGCATTGCGGGTTAGGGAAAAAAGCATTGCGGTTAGGGGAAAAAAGCTTGGCGGGCAACCTGGCGCCAATGAAAAAAAAAACTCATTTCCAATGCCTTCTCCCAACCGTTCATTGGGAAAAAAAATATTTCCCACGGTTGCCCCTTTTCCATCGAAAAAAAAGCGTATCACAATGTATTTCCAACAAATATAAATGTTTGTCGGGAAAAAAATACTTTTTTCTACATATAATTTACTATCCGTAAGGAATAATTGATATTTCTCACGGTTGCCCCTTTTCCATCGAAAAAAAATAGCGTATCACAATATATTTCCAAGGATATAAATGTTTGCCAAGAAAAAAATACTTTTTCCTATGTATAATTTACTATCCGTAGGGAATAATTGTTGCAAATATCTTTTTTTCTTGTAGTGTTATCTGCAGCATCAAGTTCATGTCTAGTCATCTCAGATACCTAAGTGGGTGACTCCAACTCCATAACCCCTCACTCGACCATAGCGCTCCGGCCTCATCAGCTCCGTAAACACCTCGGCCTCAATGCGACTACTCTGTGTAGATGCTATAGAGTCATCAACATGCTCAGCAATAAGAGCTGTAGCTCTTTTCTGTATTAATTTAAAAAAATAGTAAGATCTTAGTGAATAAGAAAATCAAATTAAAATCGTTGCATAAAATAAATTATAATAAATAATTACATATAAGTCCCTCGACTCATCTCTGACAAAAGTGCCATCATGGTGAGTATGAGTCATCCGGTAAAACTCCACCTCAACGGGTTTCCGCCCATGCTCATCCATCTACAAGAAAAATTATATTTTTGTAAAACTAAATTTAATATTGATCAAACTAGTTGTATGCAAAAAGTTTTCAACATTTACTTAGGTAGATTATAAAGGTTCATTCAAAAATTGCATGAACTCTTGCATGACCCATCTCGGGCGGGTCATCCACAGGGTCTTCTCATGCTCCCCCCTCAGTGCAAACCACCCAACAGCTGGCTGCGAACGAACTCTGTTCGATCAGGCTCAGGATTCGATGGGACAATCTCTATTTGGATAGCTTTCGAGCGGAAGATTCCGACTAGTGGTTTGAGTTCGAGTTCCGAGGTTCTTACATCTATGCGATGATGAATCCACTTATTGGGCTTCGACGGCAGCTACCTCGACTTGGAACGCGTTGGAGGACCGAGGGATAAAATAAAACTTAGCCAGTGGGAACTCGTGCATGCTGTAGAGGTGCTCGTTAACTCCATGAGTATCCAACAAGACAGGGCGTAGTCATTGATCGTCATGATTCAGATGATCTGTGAATCGATTAGATTCCAAAGTATATGCAACAACTTGCCAACAATTTTCTCAGCGGAATGCAAACCGACCGTAAGATGCTGGCATTGGAAAATAGCTGGGGATACCTCTCCGTCCAGTTGCTGCTCGCCGATAACAAATACGGATGCTAAGGGAGGCGAGTGCCACAATTGGCATCATACTGCAACCGTTTGTGGCATGGTTGCAGTATGATGCCAATTGTGGCACCCGCTTCCTTTAGCATCGTATTCCCGTGATATCTAGCGGCTACAGAGGTTTGAAATCTAATCGGCGAGTAGCAACTGAGCGGAGAGGTATCCCCAGCCGTTCTCCAATGCCAGCATCTTACGGTAGGTTTGTATTCCGCTGAGGAAATTATTGGCAAGTTTGTTGCAGATACTTTGAAATCTAATCGATTCGCAGATCATCTGAATCATGACGATCAGTGACTGTGCCCTGTCTTGCTGGGTACTCGTTGAGTTAACGAGCACCTCTACAGCATGCACAAGTTCCCACTGGCTCAGTTTATTTTAGCCCTCGGTCCTCCAACGTGTTCCAAGTCGAGGTAACTGTCATTGAAGCCCAAGAAGGTGAATTCATAATCGCATAGATGTAAGGAACCTCAGAATCCGAACTTGAACTACTGGTCAGAATCTTTCGCTCGATAGCCATCCAAATAGAGATTGTCCCAACGAATCCTAAGCTTGATCGCAACAGAGTTCATTCGTAGTACGATGTCGAGCCACCTGTTAGGTGGTTTGCGCTGAGGTGGGAGCACGGGAAGACCATGTGGATGACCCTCCTGATCAACAAAAAAACCTACGAATAAAAAACTTTTGTGGGAAGAACAAATCGAAATAGATTCCAAAGATATATACCGAATAAAAACCTACGAATAAAAAACTTTTGTGGGAAGAACAAATCGAAACATTTCCAAAGATATATAGCTATCACATCATAGCGATCAACAACAAAAACCTACGAATAAAAAACTTTTTGTGGGAAGAACAAATCGAAACAGATTCCAAAGATATATACCGAAGAAAAAAAAACCCTAATTCCCAATTCGCTCAACAGCAACCCACCAAGAAACCAACCTATAAGAAATTTCTGTATACTAGAAAGAATTAAACAAATCAAGAAAAAATCCTAAAACAAATCAAAACAGACATAATAAAAAAAAACAAATCCACATAATCACAAAGAAAACATTGACTTAACCCTTGAAAGAATCAGAGACGAATCCTCCAAACCTGGCTGTTCCTACATATCCTTGTTACCATGCTAACAATTGAAAAAGGGCCATTCAGGTCGAGCGATTCCATGTCCCATTGACTCCGGCTGTGGCTGTATATACAGCCGCCCCTCCTAATCCTCGTAAAAGATAATCTTCGAAGAAAAAAACTTGCTGCGGCTGTATAAAACCGCCCCTCCTTTTGATCCTCGTAAAAGATAACATCTTCGAAAAAAAAACATGTGCCTCCATGCTTCATCTCCAGATCTCGCAAAAGCAAGTGATTGAGGAGAGGCGCAAATTACCATGGCAGTATACATAGAGCCAGACGTCCACATCACAATAGCCTTGGAATAGTAGTACCCACAAGTCTGATCCACGGTAATGAGGTTCATGAGGGAAGACTGTGGGTTGTTGATGCTCTAATGGGAGACGTCGAAGTAGTCGAAGACGGGCTCGACGTTCGGAAAGGTGGTGATGGAAGGGAGCGCAATTCGGACTCCTGTGAGCGGGTTGAACATGGAGAGCTCGGAAAAGTCATCTAAAATCATGAGCCATCCATTTGAGGAGCCAATGCAACGGCGCCATCTAAAATCATGAGCCATCCATTTGAGGAGCCAATGCAACGGCGCCATCTGACTCCAGGGATAGCGACTGTCAAACTCCACGCCATGATAGAAATCATAGAATATGCATATCTCGTTGGCTTCGTCGGCCTCAGTTCTGGTAAGTAAAAGCCAAGGGACTTGAGGGGGGTTGGGATTCAAAGAGACGACGAAGTTCCACTTGGAGCAGACGGCGCGGCAACGGATGTAGTCGCGGAGGCAGAGAAGTGAGAACATCGATTGGTAGATATGAGATAAGGGCCATCCGATCCGATCCGAGAGAAAGAGAGAGAGAGAGGGGGCCGGCCAGGCAAGCCGATTGGCATGGAGAAACGCAGGGATCGATAGGACGTCTATCTCTAGATGGATTAATTTATAGAAAAAAATAAGAAAGGGAAGGTTTAATGGAGCAAGTTGCCAAGAAATGCAAGATTAACGTACGTGATAGGTCTCTAAAAAGATAATGATGAGATGAATCCTAAATGAATTTGAATTTCACATCAATCCAGGAATTACAACTTCCTCGATATCACGCAGTTTAATTTCTATAATTCCGCACCAATCAAGGCTCTAACGGCCTGCCTCCTTAATTGGTCAATGCACTGCCCGCAGCTTAATTTCCTCCAACTGAAAAAGAAACAAAACAATGATTAAAGAAGGAAAAAATTGAGGAAAGAGGAAAAAAATCTATATCAGGCCACGCTCCTCTTCCCTCTGCCATTAGTCGTCTTCAATCCTTCTCCCCACCCCTCAACCTCAAGCCGCCATGAACCCACCTGATTCATACCATACCTATTCTTTATGTAATAATATTAAAATCCAATATTTTACTAATTTATGATTCGAACAGATATTAATAACTTTTTATTTTACATAAATAATATTAATTTATTATTTATATTTTTTTCACATGTATTATTACTACTACTATTGCTATCATTATTTATTTATTTATTTATGATTATGATTTATTTATTTATTTTATGAACTATACAAAAATTTTATAAAATCTAAAAATATTATTATAAAACTTTCAAATAAATAAAATAATGTGTCATAATTCATTTGCATGTTAATAGCATATATAAAAATAGTATCTAAACATATACAAATATTTTATTCAGAAATTACATAAGTTAATAATTTACTAAATTAATTACTCATGATAAATGGCTTACTTACCTTCTATTGCTAATCCATACGTCCAAATCAATTTTCTAAGCTTCTGACACCTACAACATAATATTTTATATTTTAATTTTTAAAATCAGGATGTCAGAGTGGCTCCTAAACTCTACCCAATCTAGTATAGTCCAGTATAAAGCATTTTGTACCAAAAATCAGTACCATTTTGGCATTAGACTAGTATAGTCCAATATGAAGCGTATTGTACCGAAACAATGGTGTACCAATCATTCCATACTGAATCAATGATGTACTGATTAGGTGAACTGGAATGTTCTAATCTATAAATCGCTTCATATCAAGCCAAATATGAGGTTAGTGTGAGGTTGATATGAGGCCAGGCTATATAAAATGGCTGGTTTGGGGTGGTACTGGGCCGTATTGTTTTAAAATGATGAACTATATTAGTTCCACATTGGTACGGTTTAGTATGTCGGTACCGAGCAGTTCAGGATGGTTCAACATGCCTTGCTTGCATACTTAGTGATGCCAATGAGGACATGGATGATCTTCCTAGGAAGGATGTATGTAACAGCTAGCATGTGGGATCTACTCTACCATGAGAGTAGCTTCTTGAAACCTTTTTGCTAAAAATTAGGGAAGTAATTGTTTGAGTTCCAGTACACATATTGAAACCTTTTGTTTCATAACTGAGATTGATAAGATTCAAAGAACTTTTTTCTATCAGACATTCAGTTTGCATTTGTGCTATATATAGTATTTAAACTTGCATTGGCATTGTAATTTTTTTGTGCCTGTTTGTGTATATTGACATAAAAGAATACATGCAGGTCCTCATTGTTGGACACTTCAGTGAACCATATGAACATCTAACAACATCCAATATCTATTGTCTTTGGTGAGAAGCATGCTGCTGCAGAGATGATTCAATCTGGTGTCTACCGTTGTAGTGCAATGCCATACCCACCTGGCACGGTGAATTATTTCATGACTTTGGATGGCTATACGCCCATCAGCCAAGTTTTGAGTTTTGATTATCCTTCAGTGCCAAGTGTTCAATTGAATGGAGGGGTTACTTCATCAGAAGATGATGATGACAAGCTAAAGTGGAAAGAATTTCAGGTGCAGACAAGGTTTGCTCATTGCTTTTCTCTACAATGAACAATATTTCCATTCGAACCATAGGACACAAACAAAATCCCTGAAGGAAGTAAAAACATATGCATTAGTCACCTCTCCTTTAATCGAAAAGGACTCGATGAATCTCCTTACATTAAGTGGCAGCATTGAAGCCTCACATGTACCAGCTACTAGAGACTTGTTTGAGCTGGTTTTGAAAAATAAGTTGCAAGAATGGCTTTTGGAGAAGGTAGCTGAAGTTTGTAAAACAACTGAACATGATAGTCAAGGTCAAGGAGCCATCCACCTGTGTGCTATTTTAGATTATGCATGGGTTGTTCCTTTATTTTTCTTGTCAGGCATGTATTTGGATTTTCAAGATGCTTCTGGCTGGACGGTGTTGCATTGGGCAGCATATTTTAAGAGGTATAATATCTTCAATATTAAAATTCAATTTAGAAGATGCAAATTTCTTTTTTGTTAAATGTTCTCTATGGTTTTAACTAAAGTTCTCCATACCGAGAACTAGAACCATTTTAGTATCAGATCAGTACTGTTCCATACAGGTCGTAACAGATTGGACTAGTATGGTTTGGTATGGACAGTGATATATTGATCAGGTGCAATAGGAGGCCCCAACTCATGAACTGTCCCAAACCGAATGGTTTAGTTGGTTTGGTATGTTGTTATGGGGTCGGTATATGCGGTTTGCCTTTCGCACCTTGTCGGGAGGTTGAATCGTCTCAGTTCTAGACTGGTTTGTTTTGGTTCACCCCCTGGACCTCTCGATTCGAGATGATTTGGCATACCCTGATTTTAACATTTAGGCCAAAGGTCTTCAGTTGAAAAAAAGAGAGAGAGAAGATTTGGATGTCATGTCGCATCTTTTAGTCCATTTATTGACTTGTCCCTTATGATACTCAGGATATAGCCATGCAAAATGACCCATGCAAAGGTCCCAACAAATTTCGGCTTTGTTTGGATCTTTGAAGGGGAAGGAAAGAGTAAAAAGAAGGAAATGAATAAAAGGAAAAGGAAGGGTTGTTCTTCCTCTCTTGTTTGGAAAGGATGGAAGAAGAAAGAAAGATAATATCAATAATGTTGTTTGAATGGAGGGAGAAGAAAAGAAGGGAAAGAGTTATGTGATAATTATATTCCTTAAGAATAAGAATGAACCGAAAGAATGAAATAATGAAGAATAGAAAATAAAGAAATATTTTGGTCTTCCAATAAAGTATGACTTAAACTTTTTCTCCTTCCCCAGCTTACCCTCCGATTTGGGGTTAACAAATTTACCCTCATTGAGAGGAAAAGAAGGGGAATTGGTTACTCCCATTTCCTTCCCCCTCTTTCTTTCATCCTCCTCCTAAACAATGTAACATATAATCTTTCTCCTCCTTTTCCTTCCCCTCCCCTCCATTCCCTCCCATCCAAACAGACCCTAAACGGTCCCACCAAATTTAAAACTTTAAGTATCAAGAGTTCAGTTTCTTCGGGGAGAGAATGTAGCCAAAATCACCCATGCTATGCAAAAACATATAGAGAATATGGCATGTATAGGTGTAATAACAAGAAGGGAATGGCTTTTTATATTAGAAACCAGTGGTATTTTAGGTTGTGGATCTGTTTATCCCTCCTTTGATGGCTTGAGGATCCAAAATGTGCCATGAGAGCACCGTTTAGTCTATGCTGCATCACAATAATTGACAATGCAGCTGTAGCTATTTAAATTAAATGTCTTGAGTAGACATAAATTCTATCCTATAAACAATATAATCATATCAATGACTGGATTCTATGTTAGAAAATCAGTTCCATATGTGACTATTATACAACATGATAGCATTATTGACAACCTTTGCATGTTGTGCATGAAATTTTAAATGACTCAACCAAGTTATAGATCATCATGATTAATCTGAATGCAGTTCAGATGCCTCAAACGTTTGACTATTAGTTTGCACCCATTTTTTCTCCTTTTCCTTAATTGGTCAATGCCCCGCCCGCAGCTTAATTTCCTCCAACTGAAAAAGAAACAAAACAATAATAAAAGAAGCTGAGAAAAAATTGAGGAAAGAAGGAAAAAAAATTCTAGATCTGGCCCATTTTCTTCCCTCTGCCACTAGTCGTCTTCAATCCTTCTCCCCACCCCTCAACCTCAAGCCGCCATGAACCCACCTGATTCATACATACCTATTCTTTATGTTAATAAAATTAAAATTCAATATTTTTACTAATTTATGGTTCGAACAGATATAATTAATAACTATTTATTTTATATAAATAATATTAATTTATTATTTATATTTTTTCACATGTATTATTACTACTACTACTATTGCTATCATTATTTATTTATTATTTATGATTATGATTTATTTATTTATTTTATGAATTATACAAAAAATCTAAAATCTAAAAATATTATTATCAAACTTTCAAATAAATAAATAATATGTCACAATTCATTTGCATGTTAATAGCAGATATAAAAATTGTATCTAAACATATACAAATATTTTATTCAGAAATTACATAAGTTAATAATTTACTAAATTAATTACTCATGATAAATGGCTTACTTACCTTCTATCGCTAATCCATACGTCCAAATCAATTTTCTAAACTTCTGATACCTACAACATATTATTTTATATTTTAATTTTTAAAATCAAGATGTCATAGTGGCTTCTAAACTCTACCCAATCTAGTATAGTCCAGTATGAAGCATTTTGTACAAAAATCAGTACCATTTTGGCATTAGACTAGTATAGTCCAGTATGAAGCATATTGTACCCAAACAATGGTGTACCAATCATTCCATACCGAATCAATGATGTATTGATTAGGTGAACTAGAATGTTCTAATCTATAAACCGCCTCATATCGAGCCAAATATGAGGTTAGTGTGAGGTTGATATGAGGCTAGGCTATATAAAATGGCTGGTTTGGGATGGTACCGGGCCCGTATTGTTTTAAAATGATGAACTATATTAGTTCCACAATGGTACGGTTTAGTATGCCCGTACCAAGCAGCTCAATATGGTTCAACATGCCTTGCTTGCATACTTAGAGATGCCAATGAGGAGATGGATGATCTTCCTAGGAAGGATGTATGTAAGAGCTAGCATGTGGGATCTGCTCTACCATGAGAGTGTAAGGAGAAACAACCTCCAAGGCATGCATATTTTAATAATTTTGATAAAATTGATTAATGCAGAAGCCTAAAGATTAAATATTAATCTATCTAACATGCATCAAGATCATATCTTTGCCTTATACTATAGGATTGTTTGATCTAAATTATGCATATAAATAAAATCATCAAGATCATATCTTAATCTTCAAGATAAGAAGTCATACTACTTGTCTTGAAGTCTGCCTTAAGATATAGGGATCATATCACTTACCTTAAGAACAATTCGTAAATCCTTTGTGCTCTGCAGCCGTTCAATCGTCCGGCCTCTAGTATCATCCATGCAAAGTCTCCGAATGATCGGATTCCCGGGACTGCTAGCTCGCGAAAAAATAACTTTGCTGATCTTGAATCCTTTCACTTGAATCTTCTTCTAGGATCCACCAAACTTTTGCTAACACTAGAATCACACCAGGATTTTTTGTTCTAACTCTTTAGAATTTCAATCTATAATACATTGTTGTTGTTAATCTGGTGATGAATATCCTCTAATTTATAGGCTCAATTTAGCCTTTAGCCCATTGAATTCTAACACTTAGAATTCTGAAGTTTTGTGAAAAACAAAGACATGAACTCTAATGCTTAGAATTCCAACATTAATGTTTGGTGAAAACCTATGAATTCTAACACTTAGAATTCCAACGTTTTGTTAATTCCGACGTTCCGTGAAAATGAAAGAGATATGAATTCTAACACGTAGAATTGGTTGATTCAAAGAGGTACATTAATTCCATATTAATTCTAACACTTAGAATTCCAACGGAAACCATTTGGAGAAGATTAAGTTAATACATTAAATTCTACATGAGAATTAATCTCTCATGAGTTGATATTTTAGCTATCTCATTATGTGAGATCCTTATGCAAGAAAACTATTTTCACACATGGGGTTTAGCTTTAGGTTTTGGTTTAAGCTGATTTGAATTTATTGGATTGAGCCTACATAGATCATGATCCTAGCCCAAATCAAATTTGGCTAGTTCTAAATCTATTTAAATCCAAATCAAGTCTAATTTCAAATCAATATTGAAATTGATTAGTCCTTCAATAGACTTAAACCTAATAGAATCTTATTCACTTGTACTTAACCCAATTGAGATAATTTAATTAATCAAATTGATTAATTAAATCATATACAATTCTCAATCGTTGATCAGCAAATAGATCATCCTAGGAAATTTCAATGCGTGCGACTCTCTAAGTTCAAACCTAAGCCGATATCATAGGAATAACTTTTTATATTAATCGATGTGCCTATCTTGCAATGGAACCCGACGTCGAGATAGGTCGAAGAGTTGCTTTGCAAACTCCAAGAACCCTAAGAAATAGTTATTATATAATTCATCCTTTTGACTATAAATGCTAAGGATGGCTTAAGAGCCGTCAACTCTTAAATTCCTTTTTAGAATTTCGCCATCTATGGTTAAGTGCCATAAAGTCTTAATAGAAATTTTTTTGCTACTCTTCGAAGATGAAGATTTACAAAATTTGCTTTGCCTCTATTTGATTTCCATCGAGATACCCCACATATAACACAGTGGTTCTCATTAGCATACTCTTTCCAAAACAACATACAATCATTGACACATGCATCAATTTTCCCATAATAAAGGCCTAGATTTCAAATCATCTTTTCTAGCTTCATAAAATGAATTTGGTAATGTCTCGCCTTCGGGAAGTGCCTCCTTAAATAATTTAAGCAAAGCATCAAAAGCCTTGTTATTCAATCCATGAAGACATTTTAGTTGCCATAGCTTTAAAACAAAAGATAGCTTTGATAACTTCTTGCAATTCAGATATAAACATGTCTCGGTCTCACTTAGTAGTCTATGAAACATTGAAGATCTCTCATGAGGCTCATCTTGGTCATTTGTATTTAAATTTGTAAAGTCATAACCCTCTAAATAAGGGACTCCACAGGAATTATGTATCAACTCTTGCATATCATCTATCTCCTCATCTTCCATATCAGTTTCTTCATTGACATCAACATTATCACTTTCAATGTTACCTACACTTTCACCATGTAACGACCACTGAGTATAAGATGGGACTATCCCATGAATCACTAGATCAGCCTCAACATCATCTCGAGATCTATATCGAGTATTGTTACATTTGATACAAGGGCACCCAATTTTATTTTCTAGATCTGTGTGCTCGAATGCGAAGTCAAGAAAATCTTTCACTCCATTTCTATACTCAAGTGATAATCTATTAGTAATCTGCATCCAATTTTTACTTATTCCAGACATTTCATCCTATCAATTAAGCAAAAAATTAGAAAACATTAATAAGTTGCAAAAGCATATCATCAACCACTGGAAGAAAGAAAGATTGGCAAAAAAAATCCTAAGAAAGAGAGATTGAAGGAAGCTCCGTAACGTTTCTATAAATGCTGTTATAAATAAGCAAAAACCAGGAAAAGGGGCTGCTATAAATGCTGGTGCTCATCCACAAAAACGGAGAAGATGCCTCACCGACGCTTGTTACCTGTGCTCAGTCGTTGTTCGCTGTTGCCACCGTCCCTTTAGGGAAAGGGAGAAGACGAGAGGATGTTGTTGTCGTCGTCCGTTTTAGGAAAAGGGAGAAGACGAAAGGATGGAAGAGGAAGACGAAAGGATAGAGTTAGATCGTGGGAAAAAAAAGCTTTGCGGGTTAGGGGAAAAAAGCTTGGCGAGCAACTGGCGCCAATGAAAAAAAAAAAAACTCATTTCCAACGCCTTCTCCCAACCGTTCATTGGGAAAAAAAATATTCCCACGATTGCCCCTTTTCCATCGAAAAAAAAGCGTATCACATTGTATTTCCAACAAATATAAATGTTTGTCAGGAAAAAATACTTTTTTCTACATATAATTTACTATCCGTAAGGAATAATTGATATTTCTCACGGTTGCCCTTTTCATCGAAAAAAATAGCGTATCACAATATTTCCAAGGAATATAAATGTTTGTCAAGAAAAATACTTTTTCCTATGTATAATTTACTATCCGTAGGGAATAATTGTTGCAAATATCTTTTTTTCTTGTAGTGTTATCTGCAGCATCAAGTTCATGTCTAGTCATCTCAGATACCTAAGTGCGGGTGACTCCAACTCCATAACCCCTCACTCGACCATAGCGCTCCGGCCTCATCAGCTCCGTAAACACCTCGGCCTCAATGCGACTACTCTGTGTAGATGCTATAGAGTCATCAACATGCTCAGCAATAAGAGCTGTAGCTCTTTTCTGTATTAATTTAAAAAATAGTAAGATCTTACTAAATAACAAAATCAAATTAAAATCATTGCATAAAATAAATAATAAATAATTACATATAAGTCCTTTGACTCATCTCTGACAAAAGTGCCATCATGGTGAGTATGAGTCATCCGGTAAAACTCCACCTCAACGGGTTTCCGCCCATGCTCATCCATCTACAAGAAAAATTACATTTTTGTAAAACTAAATTAATATTGATCAAACTAGTTGTATGCAAAAGTTTTCAACATTTACTTAGGTAGATTATAAAAGGTTCATTCAAAAATTGCACGAACTCTTGCATGACCCATCTCGGGCGGGTCATCCACAGGGTCTTCTCATGCTCCCCCCTCAGTGCAAACCACCCAACAGGTGGCTGCGAACGAACTCTGTTGTGATTAGGCTCAGGATTCGACGGGACAATCTCTATTTGGATAGCTTTCGAGCGGAAGATTCCGACTAGTGGTTTGAGTTCGAGTTCCGAGGTTCTTACATCTATGCGATGATGAATCCACTTTATTGGGCTTCGACGGATAAAATAAAACTTAGCCAGTGGGAACTCGTGCATGCTGTAGAGGTGCTCGTTAACTCCACGAGTACCCAACAAGACAGGGCGTAGTCACTGATCGTCATGATTCAGATGATCTGTGAATCGATTAGATTCTAAAGTATATGCAACAAACTTGCCAACAATTTTCTCAGCGAATGCAAACCGACCGTAAGATGCTGGCATTGGAAAATAGCTGGGGATACCTCTTCGTCCAGTTGCTGCTCGCCGATAACAATGCACACATATCTTAAAACCTCTGCAGCCGCTAGATATCACGGGAATACGGATGCTAAGGGAGGCGAGTGCCACAATTGGCATCATATTGCAACCGTTTGTGGCATGGTTGCAGTATGATGCCAATTGTGGCACCCGCCTCCTTTAGCATCGTATTCCCGTGATATCTAGCGGCTACAGAGGTTTGAAATTTAATCGGCGAGTAGAAACTGAGCGGAGAGGTATCCCCAGCCGTTCTCCAATGCCAGCATCTTACGGTAGGTTTGTATTCCGCTGAGGAAATTGTTGGCAAGTTTGTGCAGATACTTTGAAATCTAATCGATTCGCAGATCATTTGAATCATGACGATCAGTGACTGCGCCCTATCTTGCTGGGTACTCGTTGAGTTAACGAGCACCTCTACAGCATACACAAGTTCCCACTGGCTCAGTTTTATTTTAGCCCTCGGTCCTCCAACGTATTCCAAGTCGAGGTAACTACCGTCGAAGCCCAAGAAGGTGAATTCATAATCGCATAGATGTAAGGAACCTCAGAATCCGAACTTGAACTACTGGTCAGAATCTTTCGCTCGATAGCCATCCAAATAGAGATTGTCCCATCGAATCCTGAGCTTGATCGCAACAGAGTTTGTTCGTAGTACGATGTCGAGCCACCTGTTAGGTGGTTTGAGCTGAGGGGGGAGCACGGGAAGACCATGTGGATGACCCTCCTGAGATGGGTCGTGCAAGAGTTTGCACAATTTTTGAATAATCTACCCAATAGCGGATGTTCCTTGCCACTTGCACGTTAAACTCCTTTGTGAATTCAGCCATTATCTTTTGCTGTTGCTACACTAAAAATGCTTGTTGATGGACAATTTGATTGCCTCCTGGGGTTAGCTGAAGTTGTAGTCCATTTATTCCCAAGATTGCATGAGTTATAGGGAAAACATTATTTAAGACTGGCAGCAAGCTAGTCAAGTACTGGAGCCACATGAGTGCGTTCCAAAAAAAATTAATATTTATGACTAGCAGCAAGCTAGTAAAGGAGATCCATATGAATTTATCGTATGTTTCAAAAAAAATAATATTTATGACTAGCGGCAAGCAAGCCAAGTGGAGCCACACGAATTTACCGTGTCTGTTAGAAAAAGACATATTTATGACTAGAAGCAAACTAGCAGCAAGCTAGACAAAGCCTTCTAAAAGGAAGCAAAGCCTTCTGAAAGGAAGCAAGGAAGAAGTCATTCAATAAGGACTTAATTGAAGGATATGGAGGTGATAGTATCTCATTACGGATTATCTGTTCTATCGGACTACTGGTGACATTGAAATCTCTTCTTACCAATCATGATCTTTGGAAGTTGCTTCTCACTTGCACTAATCCAACCAAGAATTTAGGCAATGTTTGATATGGTGGATAAGGGGGGATCCCCTGGATATCCCTTCTTATCCCCAAATACTATAGCTACAGAGGATAGTGCTGAAAAAGTTTAACTAGAAGGGATAACCCATGGTTAAGGGGATAACCCATGTTTAAACATGGGTTATCCCCTGAACTTATTCCTTAGGGAACCAAGAATAACTAAAGTTATCCCTTGATGGCAAAGTGGTAAATTTAAAAAGGTGCTTATTCCCTCACTATCCCCTGGATAAATGCTATCCTGTACATTTATCTAGGATAACCCAAAAGTTATCAAATAGTACCTTAGTCCAAGAGAATGGTCGTGAAGTCTATAAACAGTAGAGTTATGCTCTACAATTATGGAAGGCTTGAAGCCTTCTCCTATGCCTAGCCCCACCGCCTCCTGCGCACCTTGTAGGTAATGACTACTAGAGTAAAAAATTCCAAGGGAGAGCTATAAGTCGTATCCCAACTCAATTCATTTCAGAACCGTAGCAAAAGCTTTTGTATCAAATTCATTTAGAATTGATTCTTCTTTGCATTGCGGAAAGAGTGGTAGTCACTCATTTATTTATTTATTTTCCTTTATTTATTTATTTATTTCTTTGTTTTGTTTATCGGAATACGTATCAATGCAATAAAATACAAGAAATTAACATGTCTCAACACCAATTCTTATATTAATCAGTTGCAATGCAATTGAGTTGAACCATGAAATAAATTGTTAACTCAACCTAATTAAGGTATTAATTATCAAACAATAGCAGATCCATCACATCATAGCTATCAACAAAAAAACCTACGATAAAAAACTTTTGTGGGAAGAACAAATCGAAACAAATTCCAAAGATATATAGCTATCACATCATAGCGATCAACAAAAAACCTACGAATAAAAAACTTTTGTGGGAAGAACAAATCAAAACAGATTCCAAAGATATATACCGAAGAAAAAAAAACCCTAATTCCCAATTCGCTCAACAGCAAACCCACCAAAACCAACCTATAAGAAATTTCTGTGAACTAGAAAGAATTAAACAAATCAAGAAAAAATCCTAAAACAAATCAAAACAGACATAATAAAAAAAACAAATCCACATAATCACAAAGAAAACATTGACTTAACCCTTGAAAGAATCAGAGACGAATCCTCCAAACCTGGCTGTTCCTGCATATCCTTGTTACCATGCTAACAATTAAAAAAGGGCCATTCAGGTCGAGCGATTCCATGTCCCATTGACTCCGGCTGCGGCAACGGATGTAGTCGCGGAGGCAGAGAAGCGAGAACATCGATTGGTAGATCTGAGATAAGGGCCATCCGATCCGATCCGAGAGAAAGAGAGAGAGGGGGCCGGCCAGGCAAGCCGATGTCATGGAGAAATGCAGGGATCGATAGGACGTCTATCTCTAGACGGATTTATTATAGAAAAAAATAAGAAAGGGAAGGTTTAATGGAGCAAGTTGCCAAGAAACGCAAGATTAACGTACGTGATAGGTCTCTAAAAAGATAATGATGAGATGGATCCTAAATGAATTTGAATTTCGCATCAATCTAGGAATTACAATTTCCTCGATATCACGCAGTTTAATTTCTATAATTCCGCACCAATCAAGGCTCTACGGCCTGCCTCTTTAATTGGTCAATGCCTGCCCGTAGCTTAATTTCCTCTAACTGAAAAGAAACAAAACAATGATTAAATAAGGAAAAAATTGAGGAAAGAGGAAAAAATATCTAGATCAGGCCACGCTCTTCCCTCTGCCAATAGTCGTCTTCAATCCTTCTCCCCACCCCTCAACCTCAAGCCGCCATGAACCCACCTGATTCATACCATACCTATTCTTTATGTTAATAATATTAAAATCCAATATTTTACTAATTTATGATTCGAACAGATATAATTAATAACTATTTATTTACATAAATAATATTAATTATTATTTATATTTTTTTCACATGTATTATTACTACTACTATTGCTATCATTATTTATTTATTTATTTATTTATTTGATTTATTTATTTATTTTATGAACTATACAAAAATTTTATAAAATCTAAAAATATTATTATAAAACTTTCAAATAAATAAAATAATGTGTCATAATTCATTTGCATGTTAATAGCATATAAAAATAGTATCTAAACATATACAAATATTTTATTCAGAAATTACATAAGTTAATAATTTACTAAATTAATTACTCATGATAAATGGCTTACCTTCTATTGCTAATCCATACGTCCAAATCAATTTTCTAAGCTTCTAACACCTACAACATAATATTTTATATTTTAATTTTTAAAATCAGGATGTCAGAGTGGCTCCTAAACTCTACCCAATCTAGTATAGTCCAGTATGAAGCATTTTGTACCAAAAATCAGTACCATTTTGGCATTAGACTAGTATAGTCCAATATGAAGCGTATTGTACCGAAACAATGGTGTACCAATCATTCCATACTGAATCAATGATGTACTGATTAGGTGAACTGGAATGTTCTAATCTATAAATCGCTTCATATCAAGCCAAATATGAGGTTAGTGTGAGGTTGATATGAGGCCAGGCTATATAAAATGGCTGGTTTGGGGTGGTACCGGGCCGTATTGTTTTAAAATGATGAACTATATTAGTTCCACATTGGTACGGTTTAGTATGCCCGTACCGAGCAGTTCAGGATGGTTCAACATGCCTTGCTTGCATACTTAGTGATGCCAATGAGGAGATGGATGATTTTCCTAGGAAGGATGTATGTAACAGCTAGCATGTGGGATCTACTCTACCATGAGAGTAGCTTCTTGAAACCTTTTTGCTAAAATTAGGGAAGTAATTGTTTGAGTTCCAGTACACATATTGAAACCTTTTGTTTCATAACTGAGATTGATAAGATTCAAAGAACTTTTTTCTATCAGACATTCAGTTTGCATTTGTGCTATATATAGTATTTAAACTTGCATTGGCATTGTAATTTTTTTTGCCTGTTTGTGTATATTAACATAAAAGAATACATGCAGGTCCTCGTTGTTGGACACTTCAGTGAACCATATGAACATCTAACAACATCCAATATCTATTGTCTTTGGTGAGAAGCATGCTGCTGCAGAGTTGATTCAATCTGGTGTCTACCGTTGTAGTGCAATGCCATACCCACTTGGCACAGTGAATTATTTCATGACTTTGGATGGCTATACGCCCATCAGCCAAGTTTTGAGTTTTGATTATCCTTCAGTGCCAAGTGTTCAGTTGAATGGAGGGGTTACTTCATCAGAAGATGATGATGACAAGCTAAAATGGAAAGAATTTCAGGTGCAGACAAGTCTTGCTCATTTGCTTTTCTCTACAACGAACAATATTTCCATTCGAACCAGTAGGACACAAACAAAATCCCTGAAGGAAGTAAAAACATATGCATTAGTCACCTCTCCTTTAATCGAAAAGGACTCGATGAATCTCCTTACATTAAGTGGCAGCATTGAAGCCTCACATGTTCCAGCTACTAGAGACTTGTTTGAGCCGGTTTTGAAAAATAAGTTGCAAGAATGGCTTTTGGAGAAGGTAGCTGAAGTTTGTAAAACAACTGAACATGATAGTCAAGGTCAAGGAGCCATCCACCTGTGTGCTATTTTAGATTATGCATGGGTTGTTCCTTTATTTTTCTTGTCAGGCATGTATTTGGATTTTCAAGATGCTTCTGGCTGGACGGTGTTGCATTGGGCAGCATATTTTAAGAGGTATAATATCTTCAATATTAAAATTCAATTTAGAAGATGCAAATTTCTTTTTTGTTAAATGTTCTCTATGGTTTTAACTAAAGTTCTCCATACCGAGAACTAGAACCATTTTAGTATCAGATCAGTACTGTTCCATACAGGTCGTAACAGATTGGACTAGTATGGTTTGGTATGGACAGTGATATATATTGATCAGGTGCAATAGGAGGCCCCAACTCATGAACTGTCCCAAACCGAATGGTTTAGTATGGTTTGGTATGTTGTTATGGGGTCGGTATATGCGGTTTGCCTTTCGCACCTTGTTGGGAGGTTGAATCGTCTCAGTTCTAGACTGGTTTGTTTTGGTTCACCCCCTGGACCTCTCGATTCGAGATGATTTGGCATACCCTGATTTAACATTTAGGCCAAAGGTCTTCAGTTGAAAAAAAGAGAGAGAAGATTTGGATGTCATGTCGCATCTTTTAGTCCATTTATTGACTTGTCCCTTCTGATACTCAGGATATAGCCATGCAAAATGACCCATGCAAAGGTCCCAACAAATTTCGGCTTTGTTTGGATCTTTGAATGGGAAGGAAAGAGTAAAAAGAAGGAAATGAATAAAAGGAAAAGGAAGGGTTGTTCTTCCTCTCTTGTTTGGAAAGGATGGAGAAGAAAGAAGGTAATATCAATAATGTTGTTTGAATGGAGGGAGAAGAAAAGAAGGGAAAGAGTTATGTGATAATTATATTCCTTAAGAATAAGAATGAACCGAAAGAATGAAATAATGAAGAATAGAAAATAAAGAAATATTTTGGTCTTCCAATAAAGTATGACTTAAACTTTTTCTCCTTCTCCAGCTTACCCTCCGATTTGGGGGTTAACAAATTTACCCTCATTGAGAGGAAAAGAAGGGGAATTGGTTACTCCCATTTCCTTCCCCCTCTTCTTTCATCCTCCTCCCAAACAATGTAACTTATAATCTTTCTCCTCCTTTTCCTTCCCCTCCCCTCCATTCCCTCCCATCCAAACAGACCCTAAATGGTCCCACCAAATTTAAAACTTTAAGTATCAAGAGTTCAGTTTCTTCGGGGAGGGAATGTAGCCAAAATCACCCATGCTATGCAAAAGCATATAGAGAATAGGGCATGTATAGGTGTAATAACAAGAAGGGAATGGCTTTTTATATTAGAAACCAATGGTATTTACAGGTTGTGGATCTGTTTATCCCTCCTTTGATGGCTTGAGGATCCAAAATGTGCCATGAGAGCACCGTTTAGTCTACGCTGCATCACAATAATTGACAATGCAGCTGTAGCTATTTAAATTAAATGTCTTGAGTAGACATAAATTCTATCCTATAAACAATATAATCATATCAATGACTGGATTCTATGTTAGAAAATCAGTTCCATATGTGACTATTATACAACATGATAGCATTATTGACAACCTTGTGCATGTTGTGCATGAAATTTTAAATGACTCAACCAAGTTATAGATCATCATGATTAATCTGAATGCAGTTCAGATGCCTCAAACGTTTGACTATTAGTTTGCACCCATTTTTTCTCCTTTCCTTAATTGGTCATGCCCCGCCCGCAGCTTAATTTCCTCCAACTGAAAAAGAAACAAAACAATAATAAAAGAAGCTGAGAAAAAATTGAGGAAAGAAGGAAAAAAAATTCTAGATCTGGCCACATTTCTCTTCCCTCTGCCACTAGTCGTCTTCAATCCTTCTCCCCACCCCTCAACCTCAAGCCGCCATGAACCCACCTGATTCATACCATACCTATTCTTTATGTTAATAAAATTAAAATTCAATATTTTTACTAATTTATGGTTGAACAGATATAATTAATAACTATTTATTTTATATAAATAATATTAATTTATTTATATTATTTTCACATGTATTATTACTACTACTACTATTGCTATCATTATTTATTTATTTATTTATGATTATGATTTATTTATTTATTTTATGAATATACAAAAATTATCTAAAATCTAAAAATATTATTATCAAACTTTCAAATAAATAAATAATATGTCACAATTCATTTGCATGTTAATAGCAGATATAAAATTGTATCTAAACATATACAAATATTTTTTTCAGAAATTACATAAGTTAATAATTTACTAAATTAATTACTCATGATAAATGGCTTACTTACCTTCTATCGCTAATCCATACGTCCAAATCAATTTTCTAAACTTTTGATACCTACAACATATTATTTTATATTTTAATTTTTAAAATCAAGATGTTATAGTGGCTTCTAAACTCTACCCAATCTAGTATAGTCCAGTATGAAGCGTTTTGTACAAAAATCAGTACCATTTTGGCATTAGACTAGTATAGTCCAGTATGAAGCATATTGTACCCAAACAATGGTGTACCAATCATTCCATACCGAATCAATGATGTATTGATTAGGTGAACTGGAATGTTCTAATCTATAAACCCCTCATATCGAGCCAAATATGAGGTTAGTGTGAGGTTGATATGAGGCTAGGCTATATAAAATGGCTGGTTTTGGGTGGTACCGGGCCCGTATTGTTTTAAAATGATGAACTATATTAGTTCCACAATGGTACAGTTAGTATGCCCGTACCAAGCAGCTCAATATGGTTCAACATGCCTTGCTTGCATACTTAGAGATGCCAATGAGGAGATGGATGATCTTCGTAGGAAGGATGTATGTAAGAGCTAGCATGTGGGATCTACTCTACCATGAGAGTGTAAGGAGAAACAACCTCCAAGGCATGCATATTTTAATAATTTTAATAAAATTGATTAATGTAGAAGCTTAAAGATTAAATATTAATCTATCTAACATGCATCAAGATCATATCTTTGCCTTATACTATAGGATTGTTTGATCTAAATTATGCATATAAATAAAATCATCAAGATCATATCTTAATCTTCAAGATAAGAAGTCATACTACTTGTCTTGAAGTCTGCCTTAAGATATAGGGATCATATCACTTACCTTAAGAACAATTCGTAAATCCTTTGTGCTCTGCAGCCGTTCAATCGTCCAGCCTCTAGTATCATCCATGCAAAGTCTCCGAATGATCGGATTTCCGGGACTACTAGCTCGCGAAAAAATAACTTTGCTGATCTTGATCCTTTCACTTGAATCTTTTTCTAGGATCCACCAAACTTTTGCTAACACTAGAATCACACCAGGATTTTCTGTTCTAACTCTTAGAATTTCAATCTATAATATGTTGTGTTAATCTGGTGATGAATGTCCTCTAATTTATAGGCTCAATTTAGGCCTTTAGCCCATTGAATTCTAACACTTAGAATTCTGAAGTTTGGTGAAAACAAAGACATGAACTCTAACGCTTAGAATTCCAACATTGATGTTTGGTGAAAACCTATGAATTCTAACACTTAGAATTCCAACGTGTTGAGAAATATGGGAAAATTTATATTTACCCCAACTTTATTGATTTGATGATTTTCAAAAGCCATGAGTATTTTAAAGGAAACAATGAGTTTATTTATCAAATACCTTGAGCTTATTCTAAATAAAAGCAATGGACTCTCAATGTTTAAATTCACTGAGTTATGAATCTTTTTTGAAAAGAAGTTTCAAGCTCTATATTTAATATTTCAAAGAGGAATTTTTACACTATATATTTCATTCCATGATTTCTTGAAACATGTCTTGAATTCATGCTTAATGTCATATTTATTGTATTCAAGTCACATTTATATTTAAATTTATTTGGGATGAGTTTTAAAGTCTATCAGAATATTTTTTTGATTTTTGTATCGCTCCCGAGCCGACTCAAGGGTTTCCGAGTCGACTCCCCAAATGTCTGTTTTTCAATGATGTCCTGAGTCGACACTTGAGTTTTCAAGAGTCGACCCCTGACTTTTGCGAGCCGACTCATGGACTGTGCGAGCCGACTCGACTCAGACGGCAGAAAGGCTCATTTTTGAGCACTTCTCGAGTGACTCCCGCTTATCTCGAGTCGACCCTTGAAAGTTAGGTGTTTCTGGAATCGAGACTTCGAGCCGACTCCCACAAAGCTCGAGTCGACTCCACGAAATCTAGGCGCGATTTTTCACGATGATACATCAGCTCCAACGGTAAGTTTTCAAATAATGGCTATTTTCTTGTTTCTAACGGATATATTTTTGCAGAATCTATAAATAGAGGAGCTCTTTTCAAATCAAAGAGATCAATAGAAAATCAAAAGAGAGAAAAAGAATATCTTTCAAAAAGAGGGAAAAATAGAGCTTATGGAAAAATCTTTTAGCTCAAAATAGAGTGATTCAAAAGGAGTGAAATCAAAGAGGAAGTTTTGTCTGCTCCAGATTATCATCCACAAGAGTCAAAAGAAAATCCAAAAGCTTTTCAAAGATCAAATCGAAGGATTTTCAACATTCAACAAAAGGAGAAAAAGCTTCATCTCAACTCCAAAGTTTTCAAACGGTCAAGAATCTTGCTGAGGCCTGATTCAATACTTCAAGAGGAGTTAAAGAGGAGAAGGAAGAAAGCCAAAGCCACAACCATCTGCAATCTTATCAGGCTTTTCTAACCCTTTTTATACTTTATTTGTATATTTGCTCAAGGGAGCGTTTCTATATTAAAACTCTGTTATTCTGGTTGTTTGCTGATTCAATCAGTGGATTGAATCAGTGGAGGTTATTATACCTCGTTGCAAGCCGGAGTGCTTGTGTTGGGTTAGTTGTGAGCTCGTGAAAATAACGTGTAGGTTTTTGTGCTGGTGAGCCCGAGTAAAACCGGCTGGGTTCGTTGTGATCCCGGAAAAACAACAGTTTGAGTTGTGAACTTGTAAAATAACTCGGCTGTAATCGAAGAGATTATAGTGTGGGCCCAAGTGAATCTTGGGAGTGGACGTAGGTGTTGGTTGCACCGAACCACTATAAAATTATCTTGTGTTTGCCGTGCTATATTTTCTCTCTCTATCTCTCTTTATTATTGCTTGTGTATTGATTTAGTTAGCCTTTCACTTGCACATTTTGCTAACTAATCAACTAAAGTTAAAAAGACTTAAATTTTTAAGAACCCAATTCACCCCCCTCTTGGGTTGCCATCTGGGCCAACAATGGTATCAGAGCAAGTGCTCATTTAGAATTTGATCTCACGATCAAGGGCTAAAGATCCTTATGGCAACACAAAGTGGTTCATGTTTTGCTGAAGGTCATTCTACGAATCGACCTCCTTTATTTAATGGAACCAACTATTCATATTGGAATGCAAGAATGAGAATATTCATTCAAGCTTCTGACTATGAATGTGGGGAGTAATAACTAATGGACCTAGTACACCCACACACTTAGTTGAAGGCATTCTTGTTCTTAAGCCCGAAAGGGATTGGAATGATAATGATAGAAAAATGGCTCAATTAAATGCTAAAGCCATTAATTTTATATTGTTCCTTAGACTCTAATGAATTCAACCGAATCTCAAAATTGTAATTCCGCAAAAGAAATTTGGGATAGGTTGGAAAAACACATGAAGGAACAAACCAAGTTAAGGAATCAAAAATAAACATTTTGGTTCATAAATATGAATTGTTTACAATAGAACAAACTGAAACCATCACATGCATGTTCACTAGATTCACTGATATTGTGAATGGTTTAAAGAGTCTTGGTAAATTTATTCTAATGCTGACCTTGTGCGCAAAATTCTTAGGTCACTACCAAGATCGTGGGAAGCGAAAGTCACGCTATCCAAGAAGCAAAGGACCTCAATGCATTACCTTAGAGGAGCTTCTAGGATCCCTAAGACCACGAGCTGACAATGAAGTAGCATGTTGAGGAGAAACAAGAAGAAGAACAACTTGCCCTCAAAACTGCAGAAATGGAAGAGAGCAGCAGTGAAAGTAATGATG
>UESW01001930.1:463063-546616 GCA_900491605.1 Calamus simplicifolius | reverse complement strand
ATCCTTCGACGTTCAAGTCAGTAAGATCCTCAACAAGCAGGTGTGAAGAGACTGTTCTTGTGGAAGGAGTAATGGCTTCTAATTAGAGTTTTTAGGTTTAGAGAATGCATTCAGAGACCCTCCCTAGGGGGTCTTAGGACATGGCATTTATATACTGCTAAGATGATAAGTCATCACCTGATTTTTTAAGTGCATTTTAGGTAGTCAAAAGTTGAGACGGTTGAGTTTCCATCGATCATGGGGTTAGCGGTTTGAGGAGCCTTATTGGGATTTTGAAATTCCATTAATCATGAGCAGAACGTCGGCTCTTGTTTCCATTTTGGAAAGTTTGTTCCAAGATCTTGGTGATCATGGTAGTTCATCTCCTAGGATATCAAGAGTTGTGATGGCGCTTATGTTCGAGAGGATGAGGCTCAACCTTGCTGAGATTCAGAGGTAGCTCGGTCTTGCCAAGGGATGAAAATAGCTCGGCTTTGCCAAGGTTCGAAGAAGGCTCAGACCTGCCGAGGTATGGAGATTGCAGTCAGTGTGGCTTATCTTTTTCTGATTGTGATAGTTAGCAGGTCAGAGCTCGAAAGTGAGCCTTGCCGACTGCCACATCTGTCAACTAATGTGTGACGATTTTAGGCCATCACAAACTCTACTCCCTATATCTGAACCTACGCTTTGAACTAGAGAGTGGGGGGGCATGTGATGCGGAATAAAATCCGGGAGATGAACTGCCATGATCACCAAGATCTTGGAACAAACTTTTCAAAAAGAAATAGGAGCCAAGTACGATGCTCTGCCCATGATTAATGAAATTTCAAATTTCCAATAATGCGTCCATTGGTCTCCTCAAACTGCTAACCCCCATGATCGACGAGATCGCAACCGTCTTGACTTTTGACTACCTAAAATGCGTCCAAAAAATCAGGTGACGACTTACCATCTCAGTGGCGCATAAATACAACATCTCAAGACCTCCCAAGGGAGGGTCTTTGAATGCATTCTAAGTCTAAAAACTCTAACCATAAGCCATTACTTCTTCTATAAGAACCTTCTCCTCATATCTGATTGCTGAGGATTTTTACTGACTTGGGCATCGGAGGGTCTTTCATAGGAACCACCCCCTACGATTTCTGGATGAAGATTGTTTTGCAGATCTATCAAGATGGAAGAACGCTACCCAGATCCCAACGTGCACCGCCCCAGGTCGAAGAACAAGAATCGGCGGCAACAAATTATAATAGAATGTTTTATTTTTAAAAAGTTTATTTAAAAAAGGTATTCACCTAAGTAGTCTAAAAAAGTTGTACATGAAACTAAACAAAGCAAAAAATATTTATACATATATAGATGCATGTATTAGCTGGATTTTATTTTTTTAAAAAGAGTGTATAAGAAAGTGTGCTACACGTATTTTTGCTTTAATTTTATTTTCAAATAAGAAAATATTTTATGCATTTGTGAAAAAGTTAGAAAACGATTTATTAATAACTTTAATCAACTAATAAATGCTCCTATGCAATCGTTGGATTTGTTTTCAATTAAGATAATTATTAAGCATCCGTTGAGATGATTTAAGAGGCTAAAGATATTGGACGACACTTTTAACGGATTGAGTTGAAGATTGTTTTCTGAAAATATTATAGGAGAAAAAAAATGTTAGTGAACCCCTTTTGGTGGGGAACGAACTATATTTTAGGATGTGGTGGTGGAGCAGGCTGGCCCCATTCCACATGACAAGCTGCAGCCATCATCGCCGTTCTCCTCGTGTGTCCTGAGTTACACCAGTTTTCCGTCCCTTTTTTAGGATTCATAGCGACACATCGTGATCCCGGCAAAAGGCCTCCTCGTTCTATTTGAAATTCTAATAGAACAGGTACTTCTGAATGTTTTCTTTTAGCTTCTTATTTTCTCTGAATACGATCAGTTTGGATCTTTCTGGTTAAGTTAACAGAGCAATATATATATATATATATATATATATATATATATATATATATATATATATATATATATATATATATATATATATATATATAGAAGTCAGCTAAGGCCTAAGGTGGCTGAAGGAACCGATAATAAGGAACGTACCTTAATATGGAAAGAATCAGATCGTCGGTAAACGGGAGCTACCAGAGTTCCCAGGCGTCCACGCCCCTAAGCCGCAGCAACGGAGAGGAAGAGCCCTTGGCTTACCTCTTTCAGAAGACAGGAAGACCTC
Organism: Calamus simplicifolius; assembly: GCA_900491605.1. Taxonomy (NCBI): domain Eukaryota; kingdom Viridiplantae; phylum Streptophyta; class Magnoliopsida; order Arecales; family Arecaceae; genus Calamus; species Calamus simplicifolius. Next base: position 544,407 of record UESW01001930.1, on the reverse strand, counting down.
TTCCTCTGTTAGAAGACAGGAAGACCTCTATTCTCGTCTACTTATAGAACCAGAGAATAAATAGGATCCTGTATACCAAGCGTCACAGGGATTTCCGAAGAGTCCCCTTACTTGGGACTCTGTGTGGGCGTTAACGAAGAGTCCCATCACATGGGACTCTGTGTGATCGTTGACCAGGCCAACAATCTCCCACTCGTCCACACAGAAAACATAAGCCTCAATCCTCTCAACATACTATGCGGTGGGGTGTGCGACCCGACGAAACTCATACACAGTGACACATAGTAAATATACTGCATTAAGTTAATAAATAACTAAAGCAGCGAACCTGAATGCAATCCAATCCCGTCTGTGTCCTAGATAAATCGATCACACCTTATCAAGCACTCTCAATTCCTCAAGAGATTTACCCTGAGCAGTACTTGAAAAACACAAAATCACAATGTTTGTATCCATAATCATATGCAACTCATACACATGATTGCCCGGGCAATGGATCACAAACACAGGGTATGATCATAAATTATCTTCCTTGAACACTCATACCAGTCCATTTTAGTTCAGTTGACTTCCTAGGATTGTCTCATGTGGTCGAATCAATTCCATGACCCTGGAGGACAAGGCTAAGGAAGTCTTCCTGAACTTCAACTTCATGGTATAGGTTCAAGTCCAAGGACATAGCATATTTGTAAGGCTCACACGGTAATGGAGAAGGAATATATCGCATTACCCCTTACAGGGTCGACTTTAGCACATGCAACAGAATACATGCTACGATAGAGCTCCCTCTCAATAGGGTTATGTCATACTCATACATCGTACGAACACAAGACCAAGCATCACAAAGTTGCTTGACTCGAGCACTCACTAATGCTCCTAGTTCGGCTACAACAGGCTTAGTACGATTTAGTTGACATATCAAAATGCATACATTATATATGCATTGTTCACCGTACTCGACTCTCCTGAGTCTCATCTCAGTCCATACTGAGGCGACTATTATTATAATCTATTCAGTTATAATATATGTAGCCCATTTTACAACTTATGCATTCTGCAACTCATGCATTGCTACTTAAGCATCTATAATGGCTACATTAGTCTCATCCTGCCCACTACAAAGTGTCAGGGCGATCACCCGTGTGAGTGGGCTGATCTAAGCCTGTGATTTATACACATATGTGCCTATAAATATGAACTCATCATAATCATGAAAATAAACATTTCATAAACTTTAACACATAGTCATTGATGTCCATACAATCCCTGTCTGACAAAAAAAAACAGACACAAACTCCTATATAAGTCTGAAACATATCATAGTCTGTCACACTCTATACAGACCTAGACCCCTCACATGAGCCTGGAACACATCCCTAGGAATAGGCTTCGTCAGAGGATCAGCCAGCATCCTGTCGGTGGAGATATGTTGTAGGATAACTTCTCGCTTGACCATGTCTCTAATGAAGTGATATCTGATGTCAATATGCTTGGTCCTTCCATGGTACTTAGGATCCTTAGCATATTGTAATGCTGCCATACTGTCAGAACTGATCTGAATAGCCTCATGTGGAGTAGCAGATATCTCAAATCGCCTCAAGAACCTCCTTAGCCATATAGCCTCCTGGACAGCAGCCGAACAAGCAATATATTCGGCTTCCATGGTGGACAGGGCGGTACAGCTTTGTTTCTTACTGCACCAAGTGACAGCTCCACCTCCAAAGATAAACACATATCCTGTAGTGGATCGACGCTCATCTCTATCACCTGCCCAATCAGAGTCACAAAAACCCTTTAATCTCAAATCTCCTCCCTGATAACATAGGGTGAGATTGGCAGTACCACGAAGGTAACGAAAAATCCTTTTAACTGTAACCCAATGAGCAAGTCCTGGATTACTTTGATATCGACTAACCAAGCCGACTGCAAAGCAAATGTCAGGGCGAGTACACATCATAGCGTACATCAAGCTTCCCACTGCACTAGCATAGGGGACCCTGCTCATCTTTTCACGCTCCTCATCAGTTCTAGGGCACTGATCGATGCTTAAAGTACAGCCCTTTTCTATTGGGGTATCAACGGGTTTAGAATAGTGCATTCGGAATCGTTCTAAGATTTTCTCAATATACGTTTCTTGTGACAAACCAAGAAACCTCTTAGCACGATTCCTTAGGATCCTCACTCCTAGCACAAAATTTGCCTCACCCATATCCTTCATCTCAAAGACAGAGGACAACCACTCCTTAGTGGCATTGATTACTCTAATAGAACTCCCAGCAATTAGAATGTCATCAACATACAACGCTAAGATCAGAAACTCATCGTCTGATTTCTTAATGTACACACAGTGGTCCTCCTCAATCATATCTAAGCCAATCGATGTAATGGCTTCATGAAACTTGAGGTACCATTGCCTAGATGACTGCTTTAGACCATATATGGATCTATTAAGGCGGCACACTTTGCCCTCCTGTCCTTTGGTCACAAAACCCAATGGTTGATCCATATAGATCTCTTCATCCAGGCTTCCATTAAGAAACGCTGTTTTAACATCCATTTGATGTAGTTCCAAATCGAAATGGGCTACAATAGCTAGGATCAAGCGAATGGAGGCAAATCTCACCACAGGAGAAAATGTCTCCTCAAAGTCTACACCCTCCATCTGGGTATAGCCCTTCGCCACAAGTCGAGCCTTGTACTTGTCAATTGACCCATCAGCCTTGCGCTTAATCTTAAGAACCCACTTATTTCCTATCGATTTGCGCCCAGGCGGAAGGTCTACCAAGTCCCACACATGATTCTTGGCCATCGATACCATCTCGTCGTCCATAGCAGCTTGCCACTCACTATGAGCAGGTGAATCGAGCGCCTCTTCAACAGAAGCAGGCTCATCTGGATCCAACGGAGTGCAGAGAAATACATTCCCTTCGATTTCAAAATATCGTCGTGGAATATGACCACGTTTGCTTCTCCGTAACTGTGGATCTGGACCCTGAAGACCGCTCTCAGATGGTGCATCAACCCTCATAGGTGAGCTCCTACTAGGCTCAGCAGATGGTGCATCAACCCTCATAGGTGAGCTCCTACTAGGCTCAGCTTGTGCGCTCCTTCTGTCTGGTGCGACACTCCCACTGGGCCTAGCATTCCCACTATCTGTGGCAATCTCTGAGATAGGTGGAAAATCTCCTCCCTCGCCAGAGATAGTGGGAAGGTCCTCCGGTAACTCATACAGGGACAGGTCCTTTCTAATTTCACCAATGCTCGGAAATTCAGTCTCTATAAACTCCATATCTCTGGACTCCATCTCAGTCATCCCTCCATCAGGATGTGCTCCATACATCACATAACCCTTCGAATGCTCAGGGTACCTGATGAACACCTCTTTGCTGGCTTTAGGACCCAGCTTTCCCAACTTATGGGAGGCGTTGTGAACAAATCCTGCTGAGCCCCAAGGGCGCAAATGATCCACAGAGGGTCGCATGCCATGCCATAGCTCATATGGAGTGGAGGGTACTGATTTACTAGGCACACAGTTAAGGATGTAGGAAGCAGTCAATAATGCATCTCCCCAGAAACTAATTGGAAGATTAGCTTGCGCCATCATCGACCTAACCATGTCTAGTAAAGTCCTATTGCGACGCTCGGCTACACCATTCTGTTGCGGTGTACCAGGAATGGTAAGCTGCCTGCGTATCCCCTTTTCCTCACAGAGCCGCTTGAATTGCTCGGATAGATATTCGCGACCCCTATCAGTGCGAAGAGTCTTTAAAGACCGCGCCATCTGATTTTCTACCTCTGCTAAAAATCGTCTGAAACAATCCAGCGCTTCATAGCGATGAGAGATTAGGTACACATACCCGAATCGCGAAAAATCATCTATGAATGTGAGGAAATAGGAAGCGCCATGTCGCGACTGGACACTCATGGGTCCACAGATATCAGAGTGTACAAGCTCTAATGGATGAGAGGCCCTAGAAGCCTTACCAAAAGGCTTTCTTGTTGCCTTTCCTGCTAGACAAGATTCACACACAGGAAGACTTATCTTGGTAAGAGGGCCTAACAGCCCAGCTGTAGTCATACGTGTCATCCTATCTTGGCCCACATGACCAAGTCTAGCATGCCAAAGAACACCATCATCACAGGCAGGAATAGAGGCATAAGAATAAGAAGCACACATTTTAACATCAAGTCTAAAGAAATCTTGTGATAAATATCCAAAAAAGGACAAAACACCATCCAGATAGACTGACATACGGTCACTAGAAAAACTAAAAGTATAACCAAGTGCCAACAGGGCAAGAACAGAACAAAGATTACACACTAGAAAACTAAAAGTATAACCAAGTGCCAACAGGGCAAGAACAGAACAAAGATTACACCGGATAGTTGGGACATACAAAACGTCGTGTAGTATCAACACATGTCCACCTCGAAGTGAAACACGATATACTTCTACACCCAAAACCGGCTCACGCAGACCATTCCCAAGAACGACAAACTGGGTATTTGCAGGTATCCGGTGAAAATCTACAAAACCAGCTCGATCTCGTACTATATGTTTGTTTGCTCCCGAATCTACAATCCAATCGGGGAGCGAGTCAGCAACTAATGCATAAGAACAAACATGGAGAGAGCTTAATATGGAACATACCTTTTTTGGCTCAGTGCAATCACGAGCAAAGTGGCCTTTAGCCCCACAGTTGTAACACTTAAGTTTTGTTACATCTCGCTTGCCCCCTCGACGACCTCTCTTAGGTTTGGCTATAGTTTTTCCTTTATATCCCTGTGCACTCCTGTTATGTGCCTTTCCCTTCCTTTTGTTCGTGGGCCGCGAAGACCCACCAGAAACCACATGGGCCGAAGGGAGAGAAGTCTCAATACGCTCAGCCTCTAGCTCAAGATGACGAGCAATATCCTCAAAAGTCTTGATGTGCTCACTATGAGTCATCAAGAGTTTCATCTGACTCCACTGAGGGTCAGGCAGTGAACGAATCACTGCAAGGACCTGTTGCTCATCAGTAAGGTCAACTCCAGCAGCCTTCATATCCCTAATCATGTTTCCCATCATACGAAGGTGGGTCGACATGAAATGGTCGGGATCCTTGACATACTGTATGAATCGAAGATTCAAGGCATGTAGCCGTGTGGCCGAAGTCTGACCAAACCTGATCTTGAGCTGGTTCCACATATCCTGAGCAGTCTGGCAATTCTCAAAGTTGCCAATAAGATCATTGTGCATGCTGCTCAACATAGTAAAGCATGCACAACGATCTTTCTTGACCCAATTGTCATAGACTTCCCGATCAAGGCGATGTTGCTTAGTAGTGCCAGGGGCTGGTGGTGTCATACCAGTTGTCAAGGTCTCTAAGACTTCGAGGTCATTTAAAAGATATTGGATTTTTCTTTGCCACATTTCATAATTCTGTCCATCTAGCTTTTCTCCTCTGTTGAGATCAGCAATTACGGATTTCGAGGCCATCAGACACTGTTGGTCAATCAAGGTATGGATATCAGGCACATATTATCTTTAAAGCAAGAAAATGACCAGATTGCTAATGTTCATTCTTAAAAATGAGATCAAAAAGTTTGCTAAGCTCATAATCATCACTCAGTTTATAAGATTGAACACAGAATCTGTTATTTTCTATAGAACATATCTATTAGGTCCATATTTAAATTTGTCAAGAATATAAATGTTCTGCATGCACTTAAGCATAAATGAAATATATCAGCAGAAAAATAGAAAAAATGCATAAAAATATTTATACACAAAATATAAATGATTATGCATTCAACAGCTACTCTTCTGGCTCATCTCAGTGCCAAAAAACAGGTCCATAACAGTGTAAAAACGGCCCAACAGACCAAATGGCCCGTGACCTCATCTTCTTCTTTTATTTTATTATACTGTTATGGTCAACAACCCAGGTGGCCCGACTCCTTTGGAATAGGATTAACAGCATCCTAATTCATTAGTTCTCCTCAGGACACATGAGTCCAATGGATGAACGCACCCTCTTCTCAAAAAAAACGGTAACTAATCTCCTGCCATGATTTGAGCTTCCACGGAGGAAGTGCTGATGCTAAACCGTCCGTGGAATATATATATATATTATTGGATCATGACAATTAATTCACTCTCTTTGATAGACGTTCGTAACCGAACCTTGATCGAGGAAGAGGAGCAGGCAATGGAATGGCCGTCCCAATCTACTTGGAAAACGCCAAGCTAATAGCTGTTATTTTCTATTTAATTCTTGACTTGATTGCAAGCTCATTGCCTTCTCTAGAACGGCATCCTAGTGCAAGGCGTCATGCATGTTTGGATAGCCAACATATATTCCATCTCCCGGGAATTGAGTTACCCATGGGCGGTTACATAAACAAAAGGTGGCGGCCGAAAAAAAAAACGGCAACACAGAAGATGAAGGGACCAAGGTCGGCTGCGGTACCCAAGGCCGCAGCGGAAATGGCTCTTCCTTAATATAAGAACCGGACTCAAAACCAATTCCCCAACATCCTCTACCGTCGCCGAGGACAACCGATGCTCGGCTCTGATACCAATTGAAGGAACCGATATGCTCGGCTCTGATACCAATTGAAGGAACCGATAATAAGGAACGTACCTTAATATGGAAACAGCGGAAGAATCAGATCGTCGGTAAACGGGAGCTACCAGAGTTCCCAGGCGTCCACGCCCCTAAGCCGCAGCAACGGAGAGGAAGAGCCCTTGGCTTACCTCTTTCAGAAGACAGGAAGACCTCTTCCTCTGTTAGAAGACAGGAAGACCTCTATTCTCGTCTACTTATAGAACCAGAGAATAAATAGGATCCTGTATACCAAGCGTCACAGGGATTTTCGAAGAGTCCCCTTACTTGGGACTCTGTGTGGGCGTTAACGAAGAGTCCCATCACATGGGACTCTGTGTGATCGTTGACCAGGCCAACAGTGGCATTTAATGCTAATTATTTTCCTCCGTTTTGAATAATATCACCTCAAACCCCTTAAAACTAAATACCTTTGCATAAATTGATGACTGGACAAAAACGTTATTTAGAGAGTAAAAAAAATAGCTCGTATAAGTATTTTCCAACAAGCAATGTTATAGTGCGGCCCATTGTATGACCAAATTTTTCCCTATGCTGCTTGGCTGACAAGGTGGGGGATGGGGTGTAATTCATTCAAGATTGCAAAATAATTAGTATGTGGCTATAATTTTTTTGAGCAAGTTAAACGGTGGATATTTCATTAGAATAAAGAACTAAAAAGTCAAAGCAATAGAGGAGTAAATAAAATGAAAAAGAAAAGAAAGAGGGGAAGGGGAAAAAAAAGATAGGAGAGTCCTTACGGTCCAACCAGACTGAACAACACTAAATTGTCTTGAGTCTTACATAACTAAGATTTGAAATTCGGCATTCCAAATAAAAGGTACCTAGGTTGCTTTGATGCTATATGGTGTAGAATTATAACCTTTTAAGGATTCATTTGGTTCGTGAAAATAATTCACTGAAATTCATGATAAGAAAAATACAATTTAGCAATAAAAAAATTCATCGCTAAAATTATGAATTCCGTCGCTAGTCTAAGTTAGCGATAGAATTGCGACGAATATAATCTGTATCAAAAATGCTCCTGCAAAACATCTAGCAATAGATATAATGGCCGTCGCTAACTTAGTGACAGAACGTTAAATTTTTTAAAGCAACGTATTTTCCATAGCTAATTATGACTAGCGTTTGACCGACGTTGGGCATTGCTGGGCCATTTTGTATGTTCTCTCCATGTTCAAAGACTTTGATCTCAATGTAGCCAGGGAGTGAAATTGCCTAGCGAAGCAACCTGGTCCGGCCTCCTATGGGCCAACCAGACAAACAGTTCATTTATTGATCTTTTAAGATTGAAATGGTTGTTAAGAGATAAAGAACGGAAGCAAAGGAACATACCACTCTGTGTGCAGCAGTGGAAGCAAAAGCTCGTCGGCCATCAAGGGCTACAAGAGTCCTCAATGCGTCCATACCCCTAAGCCGCGGTGCCGAAAGAAGGAGGAGAAAGAGCCCTTCGGTTACCTCTCTGTCCTTCTCTCAGAAGACCTATACTAAAAAGATTCCTTCAGTCTTTTTATAAGAAGGAGAGCAGCGGATAAGCCAAAGGTTTATCAAGGACTCTTCGGAGTGGACGTATTAATTAGCACCCAGGCCAATAATACGTGTTATCGGATACCGAGTGGACGTATTAATTAGCACCCAGACCAACAATCTCCCACTCGTCCACACAGGAACATAATAACCTCCTCTCTCAACTTGCAGTGCGGTGGGGTGTGCGACCCGACGAAACTCACACACAGTGACACATAGCGGATAAACTGCATTAAGTTAATAAATAACTAACACAGTGAACATGAATACAATCCAATCCCGTCTGTGTTCTAGATAATCCGATCACACCTGATCAAGCACTCTCAATCCCTCAAGAGATCTACCCTGAGCAGCACTTGAAAAAACACAAGGTCATAATGTTGGTATCCATAATCATATGTAACTCATACACATGATTGCCCGGGCAATGGATCACAAACATAATGTGTGGTCGTGAATAATCTTCCTTGAACACTCATACCAGTCCATCATTGTCCAGTTGACTTCCTAGGATTGTCTCATGTAGCCACATCAATTCCATGACCCTGGAGGATAAGGCTAAGGAAGTCATATTGTACTCCAACTTCATGATATAGGTTCAAGTCCAAGGATACTTCATAGTTGTAAGGCTCACACGGTAATAAAGAGGGAATATATCGCATTACCCCTTACAGGATCGACTTTAGCACATGCAACGTAATACATGCTACGATGGAGCTCTCACTCAATGGGCCATGTCATACTCAAACATCGTACGAACACAAGTCCAGGCATCACAAAGTTGCCTGACTCGAGCACACACCAATGCTCCCAGTTCGGCTATAACAGGCTTAGTACGGATCTGTGGACATATCACTATTGATACATAGCTCACGCATATTTATGCTCTGTACTCAACTCTCCTGAGTCTCATCTCAGTCCAAACTGAGGCGACTTTGATTATAATCTATTCTATTATAATTTATGTAGCACATTTCGCAACCCATGCAATCTGCAACTCATGCATTGCTACTCAAGCATCTATAATGGCTACTTTAGTCTCATCCTGCCAACTACAAAAGTGTCAGGGCGATCACCCATGTGAGTGGGCTGATCTAAGCCTGTGATATTTATACACATATGTGCCTATAAATATGAACTCATCATAATAATGAAAATAAACATTTCATAAACTTTAACACATAGTCATTGATGTCCATACAATCCCTGTATGACAAAAAACAGACACAAACTCCTACATAAGTCTGAAACATAACACATTCTGTCACACTCTATACAGACCTAGACCCCTCACATGAGCCTGGAACACATCCCTAGGAATATGCTTCATCAGAGGATCATCCAGCATCCTGTCAGTGGAGATATGTTGTAGGATAACCTCTCCTTGCTTGACCATGTCTCTAATGAAGTGATATCTAATGTCAATATGCTTGGTCCTTCCATGGTACTTAGGATCCTTAGCATATTGTAATGCTGCCATACTATCAGAACTGATCTGAATAGCCTCAAGTGGAGTAGCTGATATCTCAAGGTGCCTCAAGAACCTCTTCAGCCACACAGCCTCCTGGACAACAGCTGAACAAGCAATATATTTGGCTTCCATGGTGGACAGGGCGGTACAGTTTGTTTCTTACTGCACCAAGTGACAGCGCCACCTTCAAAGATAAACACATATCCTGTAGTGGATCTATGCTCATCCCTATCACCTGCCCAATCAGAGTCACAAAAATCCTTTAATCTCAAATCTTCACCCAAATAGCATAGGGTGAGATTGGCAGTACCACGAAGGTAACGAAAAATTCTTTCACTACAACCCAATGAGCAAGTCCTGGATTACTTTGATATCGACTAACCAAGCCGACTGCAAAGCAAATGTCAGGGCAAGTATACAACATAGCATACATCAAGCTCCCTACTGCACTAGCATAGGGGATCATGCTCATCTTTTCTCTCTCCTCATCAGTTTTAGGGTACTGATCGATGCTTAAAGTACAGCCCTTCTCTATTGGAGTATCAACGGGTTTAGAATAGTGCATTCAGAATCGTTCTAAGACTTTCTCAATATACGTTTCTTGTGACAAACCAAGAAACCTCTTAGCACGATTCCTTAGGATCCTCACTCCCAGCACAAAATTTGCCTCACCCATATCCTTCATCTCAAAGACTAAGGATAGCCACTCCTTAGTGGCTTTGATCACTCCAATAGAACTCCCAGCAATTAGGATGTCATCTACATACAACGCCAAGATCAGAATCTCATCGTCTGATTTCTTAATGTACACACAGTGGTCCTCCTCAATCATATCTAAGCCAATCAATGTAATGGCTTCATGAAACTTAAGGTACCATTGCCTAGATGACTGCTTAAGACCATATATAGATCTTCTAAGGTGGCACACTTTGCCCTCCTATCCTTTGGTCACAAAATCCAAGGGTTGATCCATATAGATCTCTTCATCCAGGCTTCCATCAAGAAACATTGTTTTAACATCCATTTGATGTAGCTCCAAATCTAAATGAGCTACAATAGCTAGGATCAGGCGAATAGAGGCAAATCTCACCATAGGAAAAAATGTCTCCTCAAAGTCTACACCCTCCCTCTGGGTATAGCCCTTCACCACAAGACGAGCTTTGTACTTATCAATTGACCCATCAGCCTTGTGCTTTATCTTAAGAACACACTTATTTCCTATAGATTTGCACCCAGGCGGAACGTCTATCAAGTCCCACACATGATTCTTGGCCATCGATATCATCTCATCTTCCATAACAGCTTGCCACTCACAATGAGCAGGTAAATCGAGTGCTTCTTCAATAGAAGCAGGCTCATCTGGATCCAACGGAGTGCAGAGAAACATATTCCCTTCGATCCCAAAATGTCATCATGGAATATGACCATGTTTGCTTCTCCGTAATTGCGGATCTGGACCCTGAAGACCGCTCTCAGATAGTGCATCAACCCTCATAGGTGAGCTCCTACTAGGCTCAGCTTGTGCGCTCCCACTGTCTAGTGCGACACTCCCATTGGGTCTAGCATTCCCACTATCTGTGGCGATCTCTGAGATAGGTCGAAAATCTCCTCTCTCGCCAGAGATAGTAGGAAGGTCCTCCTGTAACTCATACAGAGACAAGTCCTTTCTAATTTCACCAATGCTCGGAAATTCATTCTCTAGAAACTCGATGTCTTTAGACTCTACTTCAGTCAACCCTCCATCAGGATGTGCACCATACATCACGTAACCCTTCGAATTCTCAGGGTACCTGATGAACACATTTTTGCTGGCTTTAGGACCCAGCTTTCCCAACTTATGGGAGGCGTTGTGAACATATCCTGCTAAGCCCCAAGGGCGCAAATGATTCACAGAGGGTCGCTTGCCATTCCATAACTCATATGGAGTGGAGGGTACCATTTTACTAGGGACACGGTTAAGGATGTAGGCAGCAGTCAACAGCGCATCTTCCCAAAAACTGATTGGAAGATTGCCTTGTGCCATCATCGACCTAACCATGTCTAGTAAAATCCTATTGCGATGCTCAGCAACACCATTCTGTTGCGGTGTCCCAGGAATGGTAAGCTGCCTGCAAATCCCCTTTTCCTCACAGAGCCGCTTGAATTGCTCAGATAGATATTTGCGACCTCTATCAGTCCGGATAATCTTCAAAGACCTCTCCTTCTGATTTTCTACCTTAGCTAAAAATCGTCTGAAACAATCTAGCACTTCATAGCGGTGGGAAATCAGGTACATATATCCGAATCGTGAAAAATCATCTATAAATGTGAGGAAATAGGAAGCGCCATGTCGCGCCTTGACACTCATGGGTCCACAAATATCAGAGTGAACTAGCTCTAATGGATGAGAGGCCCTAGTAGCCTTACCAAAAGGCTTTCTTGTTGCCTTTCCTGCTAGACAAGACTCACACACAGGTAAACTTATCTTAGTAAAAGGGCCTAATAGCCCAGCTTTAGCCATACGTGCCATCCTATCTTGGCCCACATGACCAAGTCTGGAATGCCAAAGAAAATTATTATCACAGGCAGGAATAGAAGCACAAGAAAAAGAGGAGTAAGAAGCACACAATTAAACATCAAGTCTAAAGAACCCTTGTGACAAATATCCATAAAAAGACAAAACACCATCCAGATAGACTGACATGCGGTCACCAGAAAAACTAAAAGTGTAACCAAGTGCCAACAGGGCAAGAATAGAACAAAGATTACACCGGATAGTAGGGACATACAAAACATCATATAGGATCAACACATGTCCACCACGAAGCGTAACACGATATGCTCCTACACCTAAAACCTGCTCACGCAGACCATTCCCAAGCACGATAAACTGGGTATCTACAGGTATCGGTGAAAATCCATAAAACCAGCTCGATCTCGCACTATATGTTTGTTTGCTCCCGAATCTACAATCCAATCGGGGAGCGAGTCAGCAACTAATGCATATGAACAAACATAGAGAGAGTTTAATATGGAGCATACCTTCTTTGGCTCAGTGCAATCACGAGCAAAATATCCTTTAGCTCCACAATTGTAGCACTTAATCTTTGTCACATCTCTCTTGCCCCCTTGACGTCCTCTCTTAGGTTTGGCCACGGTTTTTTCTTTATATCCCTGAGCACTCCTATTATGTACCTTTCCCTTCTTTTTGTTCTTGAGCCTTGAAGACCCATCAGTAACCACATATGCCGAAGGAAGGGAAGTCTCAATGCGCTCAGCCTCTAGCTCAAGGTGACGAGCAATATCCTCAAAAGTCTTGATGTGCTCACTATAAGTCATCAAGAGCTTTATTTGACTCCACTGAGGGTCAGGCAGCGAACGAATCACTGCAAGGACCTGTTGCTCATCAGTAAGGTCAACTCTAGTAGCCTTCATATCCCTAATCATGTTTTTCATCACACGAAGGTGGGTCGACATAGAATGATCGGGATCCTTGACATACTGTATGAATCTAAGGTTCAAGGCACGTAGCCTTGTGGCCGAAGTTTGACCAAACCTGATCTTGAGCTGGTTTCACATATCTTGAGCAGTCTGGCAATGCTCAAAGTTGCCAATAAGATCATTGTGCATGCTGCTCAACATAGTAAAACATGCATAATGATCATTCTTGACCAAATTGTCATAGGCTTCCCGATCAAGGCGATGTTGCTCAGTAGTGTCAGGCGCTGGTGGTGTCATACAAGTTGTCAAAGTCTCCAAGACTTCTAAGTCATTCAGCAGGTATTGGATTTTTCTATGCCACATTTCATAGTTTTGTCCATCTAGCTTCTCAACTTTGTTGAGATCAGCTATCACAAATTTGGAGGCCATCACTACATTTAGTCAAGCAAGGTATGGATATTAGGCACATATTAGTGTATACTGATATCTAGAAAAATAATCAGATTACAAATGTTCCTTCTTATAAATGATATCAAAAATTTTGCTAAGCTCATAATCATCACTCATTTAATAAGTTGGAACACAGAATCTGATAATTTTCATAGAACATATCTATATTATCCACAAAACCAATGTAGGAACAAATCCGCAATGCAAACATATGCTACATCAAGCATATTTTCTATGTCAACTAAAGACATAATATATTATTTATGCACCAAATCATAAATAAACATGCTCGTAGAAAATACATAGCATTTGACATAAATCCTCTCATGCACTAAGCATAAATAATTATGTCAACATAAATAACAAGCAGAATTATGCATAAATCATATTTGTACACTAAGCATAAATAATTATGCATCCAGAAAAAAATTTACAGAAAAAATCAAACTGAATGGCAATAAAAATATTCATGCACAGAGCATAAACCACCATGCCACATCAAGAAAATTATCAATAAATTTTCTATGATATTCTAAGAATTTTTATGATTTTTTTATAATTTTTTATGATTTTTTTTTATTTTCTGCGATTTATCACTTAGCTACCACGTTTCTGCTACGTAGCTGCCAAGTAATAGGCACGTGGTGAGCATCGAGCGCCACGGGACAGACCCATCAAATGCTGAACGTAAGCAACAGCACCTGCCTTTGATTTTTTATTTTTTTATTATAGGTTGTTGGGTGGGTAATGAAATTACCCATGGATTTCTAACCATTTAGAGGTGGTGCCATCATTAAAAAAAAAAAAAACAGGGAAGCCATTCAATGGCTCTGTAACCGATGGATCATTCAATATAAAACAAAACGCATCAGTCAAATTCGAAAACCCATTTGTTTTCATTTCTTCTTGTGCTGTGGCTCCCATGGCCGCAGCTGAGCGGAAGGTAGCGAGCGACTGTCGTTGCCTGCTCCTCCACCTATTCCCATGTCGGCCACCGCCTGAAGTGTGGTGATAACCTACCTTTGCTCTGATACCAATTGAAAGAACGGAAGCAAAGGAACATACCACTATGTGGGCAACAGCGGAAGCAAAAGCTCGTCGGCCGTCGAGAGCTACCAGCCATCGAGAGCTACCAGAGTCCTCAATGCGTCCACACTCCTAAGCCGTGGTGCCGGAAGGAGAAGGAAGAGCCCTTCAGTTACCTCTGTGTCCTTCTCTCAGAAGATCTATACTAAAAAGACATCTTCAGTCTTTTTATAAGAAGGAGAGCAGCGGATAAGCCAGAGGTTTATCAAGGACTCTTCGGATACCGAGTGGACATATTAATTAGTACCAGGCCAACAATACGTATTATCGGATACCGAGTGGATGTATTAATTAGCACCCAGGCCAACAAGAGAAAAGGTAAAAAAGATTAGAAAATGAGATTAATAATTCATCATAATTGATAGTATAATTTAAACAAGTTTTTTGGTTTCCGTTCTTCATGCAATGAATTAGTTGGTGTGGATTGTCAATTAAGTTTATACTATATATATGTTTGGCAGCAATATGTACTCATAATATTTATATTCTTGGAAGAAGTCATTTCATTATAATATATATTTTAAAAACATGATCTGGATGATGTGTTCATTCAATGAGTTGTAGGTAATTTCCTTTTTATGGTCCTCAAGAATGAGTTTGAATGAGGATTAGCTTGTGGTGATTCAGCATTTCTGGCATGCTGGTCTCCAGTATGTTGGGTCTTTGCCCGGTACCTTTCCTATAAAGAAAGAAATAAGGAATGAAGAGGAAAAATATTCCACATTCGCTTTTTAAATCAACCCATACTTTCCTTCTCTATATAAAAAAATTAACGCAATATTCCGGCAAACAACTTGTCATTAAAAATTTTACATAATTAACCATTTGGTTTTCTTGTCACACTACAGTAAAAAAAGAGTTTCCGACCCTTTTTTCCCGACGCTAGGGTGAAGCGTCGTGAGTCCCCAAAAACTGCAACGCTTTTAAATAGCGTCGGCAGATGAAATTATATAGAGCTCGCGATCGGTGCCCTAGCTTCCTCCCTCCCCCCGCGTGCAATTGATGCCCTAGCTCCGGCCTGCGCCAGCCTCCTACTGCCCTCTTATTCCGATCGTTTTTCGCCACCCGCCGATCTTCGTGGACGAACGCTCGAGGATAATTCTTGTTTGTTTGCCCTAGCTTGGACGCTAAAAAAGCCGCGATTTCCTCGGTGAATATATTGTGGCCACCGATCTCATCGGATCCGGGGACCTGCTCCAGGTTTGTTGCCTTTTCCAATTTTTCTCCATTTTTCTTGGATAATTCTTGGGTTAAATTGGGTGTAGGAAAGGGTTGGCAGAAGCCCTAGATGGTATTGCTTCTATCTGTGCTTCCGAAATCTTTTTCTCATTGATCAGAGAGGATCTTTTTTGCTTTCCTTTTACTTGACTTTCGAACTGTCAAGAAAGGGATCGCCGCCTTGGAATTGTAATAGAATCTCTTGCCTTTTTTTTGGATATAATTTGTGCAGGGTTTCTTGTTGTAGCCGGGAGAAGGCAACGCGAGATCTCTATTCTGGAGAACTGTTGCAAAAGAGGTAACATTTGAGTTCTTTTCTCGTTTGTCGCTATTGTTGCATCTAATTGGCGACTCTTGATTTGTAATTTACGGCTGTGGTGTGTGGCTAGCAGTTTCGTTCGAGCAGGTAGGATAGGGAGGTGGATTGGTTTTTCTTTAGGTTTAAAATTAACACAAATTCGGGGCCGAGAAGAATGCAAGATTTGTTTGTAATAATGGCTCTTTTTGGGGAAAAAATGTTGTCAGGTTAAGTAAAGGGCAAGTGTTGCTATAGCAAGTTTTATATTTTGCTTGATGGGTGCGAAGGCTCTAAAACATCTAGCTGACCAGGGCAAGGAATGCTTGTGCAATGAAAGAGTGTGAGGTCAAATATATCATATGTTCAAAGTAAACGCATGGAGTGTGAGCGTAGTGTAGAGTAAATGTTGGAAAGTGAAAACTTGATAGGTAATTGCTTCGTTTGAAGCACCGAGCTCTACCATATTTAAGGGCAACCCAGAGTCATTCAAATGGAGAGCGAAGTTGGAGCATGCATATGCATGCATATGTATTTATTTCTGCCTATATTTGTGGGAAATAATTCAGTTTTTTGTTAGGAATATCCTCTATATCAATCGTAAGTTGATTGTATACCAATAGGTGCTGGAATGGTACTGCATTGGATGCTTTCTTGAAAGTATGATTGTTTTTTAAATTATTATACTGGTTTTGAAGACATTGGTAGTAGTATTACTTTTTTTCCCCTTGAAGATGAAGCATTTGAACCATGGAAACAGAAGGGGTTGACATAGTGTGTTTTGATTGGAGCTAACAGATCTTTTATTGTTATTTTCTTGATTAATCAATCAATCTACGTGCTTAAACTGTAAAAATGCTTGAGGTAATCCGTACATTACTTTTCTTTCGAGATATTATCGTGCACATAACGTCAGACATTCATAATTTGTCATATTTTATAAGCTAAAATATACTTTTAATCCTCAAAGTTTCATTCAAAATTCATTTTGATCCTTAACCTTTAATTTCAATTGTTAGAGTTTAATTCCGATATTGCATTTATAATGTTGGATCAATTAAAATTGATGGTATTATTGATATATCATTTTGTCTGCCAGTTTACACGTTTGTGTAATCGTAATTTCATGAGAAATCTGAGACAAGTGATGAACCTCAAGTCTCGAATGACCATAATCATGGCAATCCTTCAACACAAACATCTCCATCACATACTGCTCCTCGTTCAGAGTCCTGGAAAAATGATTAACATTTTCTTCTTACATTTGTATCAGTTCCTTCAATAGAAATTTTGCTATAAATTATCTTTCTCTGTGTTTATTTTCTCTATTACAAGCCTTTGTAATTACTGTTCCAGACACAGTACGCCACAAAATGTTGGACAACATGCCTTCTTTTATTGAACATTGCAAGAGATATATGATGCGGTAGATGTTCTGTGGTACCTAGTGCATTTTAAACGGTATTTGCTTGTTCATTTCAATAAATAATCACAGGTTTGAGCATTAATTTATTGTTAAATTGTTGTATTGCATCCATTTCTTTTGCACGAACTCACTTAGAGAAACAGAAATCATGAACTAAAATGCTGGCAGAGGGGAGGAAAAGCTACAGAAGAAGCATTTGACTTTCATGCTTTGCTTTTGTTTTTCATTTTGTCTTATCAAAATGTGTATGTAGAACTGATAAAAGAATGAAAAACTAGAAATGAAGTCGTTTAGTACATAAGCTATTTGGAAATGCTAAATATGGACTGTAAAGAGTAGAGAAGGCAGTTGATAACTGGGTTGTCTCCCCTATTAGTAATATCCAATCATGTGATGTTGGATAAGCAATTGCATAAATATATTGAGAGGACTAGCGTTTGTTTAAACATCCTTTGTGCCGTCAGTTGTTTCTGTCACAACCTGATGGTTAGGTGATCGATCAAAAGATTTCTTGAAAGATACTTCCTTGATGTGTACTGGAGGTGCAGTTTGATGCGTTGAATCTATTTGTGCGTGCCGGTTTAGGTCTGCTCTGATTTTGAGTATGTTGTCTTGAGATGCATGGCTGCTGAGGTCGTCGTAGTCTTAGACGTGAGCAGTAAAACTATAAGATACGTGGATTTAAATATGCCATCCAACTTATAATCAGTCGAAACTCCCTCATCTAGTACTCAGTTTGGTGAGGCTAGGGTAGTGTAAGTTGTGCCGTCTTACTTGAGCATGAGTCCTACCTCTTGCTATGGCAAGGTTGATATTTATTTTCCATGATATCTTTTGTTCGTCTACATTGCCTCATTGAATCAGGAATATTATTTTGATTTACAGAGAGTACCGCGAGGTAGGGCTTAAGAACAGTTGTTACTGTCACAAGTCTAGAAGAAGCACGGTGAAGAGAATGAATCAAGTCCAGGGAGTTGAAAAAATTCTCTTGCTTTATTACACACTCAAACATATGACATAATAAATATAAAGAAAGCATCTGTAACTGGTAAACATTTGTAGCCTTATTTCAAGTTTTCAACAAATTTCATACCAATTATGAACATGATGTTAGCACTATTAGAGGTTTTTTTTTTTCCAAAACAAAAGAGAAAGAACAATGAATGCTATACATGACAAAAACATTTTAGCATGAATTAAAATTGTTCACAGATCAAACTTCATCATGTTAAATTTACTGTGCTAGCCGGTTATCAGTTTTGTGTAGGGATTAGTATCTGTGTGACATCCATACCAGCCAATAAATATTAAATCTGAGTCAATATTTATCACTCCAATAAACATGGTACATCCTAATTCATAATGATACAAGCTCATGCCGCTTGTGCTTGTTCCGGGACTTTAAGGTAATGATCTTAGGTTCTGGGTTTGTTATCTGAATTTCTTCATGTTTTTCTCATCAAAAAAAATGATTTTTACTCATTTATATCACTGATTTTGGTGTTCCCCTGTTTCAGTTTGCTCACAGGGAATGCATACAGACATGGTGTAATGAGAAACACTAACTAATGCTTGTGAGAAACTTAGATACATGGCTTCACCAGACACGAGGACCAATAAGAATTACCTGGGACCAGCACCAATAGAAGAGATGGCCAAGTACATAATTTTCGTTATAAATTTGCGAGTTCATACTTGCTTGATTTGTGATAGGAATTAATGTGCATCTCTTTTTTTGATATACAGACAAATCATCCTGGCTGAAGGACCATCTGGACCCAACAGGGACTATGTCTTCCATCTCGAAGATGCATTAAACCAATTGGGTGAGTTCATTTCAGTTCTTTATGCTAGGTGTCATGTTGATGTTTCTTTTTTTTCTTTTTTTTTGGATACAATTATATTTTCTTTTTCAATTCGTGTAGGATGTGAGGACTCGCATGTCAGGGATGTTGCCAATGCGGTCCGGAAAATTCTCTTTGAGATGAGGAATGGTTCATAAGTTGGATACTTGGCATTTTTTAAATTAAGCACCATAGAATACTCAGTTACATAATGTGCTTGATTATTTATTTCTGTAACTTCAGTTGGGTCACTATAATAATAATACACTGTACCAGATTTTGTGGTGGTAAATGCTCGTGTTTTTAACCCTTTCTGAACTTGTCGAATGGCACCTGCAAGAGGTACTCAGCTATGCAGGTGAAGTGCTTTTTCTTCCCTCTTAAAACATAGTTCCCTGTTAAAACATCATCCATGTTGTGCTAAAAGATGATCTGCGTTCTCTCTATTGTTACAATACACTTATTCCTTTGTGAGTTTAACTTCATAGAAAAATGAAACGTGACTTCAGCTTAAATGATTTATGAAAACCTCTTCATTTATTTAAGTGTGTTATGCAGAACTGCAGAAACTTCCTTTTCTTGTCTTCTTCTCGTAGTCACTTCAACTGTAGCTTCTTTTGTTTCATCTATTCTGAATTACTTATCCAATATACTACTCTATGACCAAAACTCTGTTTCTCTTTTAAATTCGCCACCTAAAAATATTCCCTAAAACAGAATATCCCTATCCATCCAAACAACCAGCTGATCATACATCTTCCTTATCCAAAAACTCTATTCTTCCCGTGCAATATAGAACTCCATAGATAATGAAACATGCCTTCAGCTTAAATGATTTATGAAAACCTCTTCATTTAGTTAAGTGTATTATATAGAACTGCAACTTTTGTTGTACTATTGCCAATCAATACGAATTTGGAAAATAACAAAGAGGCCCACCTCTTATATCTTGTACTTTTGTTGCAAACTGCATCTTAATAGGCTGCATATGGCATGGATCACTTCCATAATATTTCATCCACGTAAAGTAAAAGAATGGCCGAACTACTAGGTGAGGTTTGGACAGTATTGTGTGATTAAGGTCAAATGTTCTACCTTTTATATTGGGTCATGGTCCCACCAACGCAAGGAGACGCCCCAGTGGCTCTCTTTGGTTTCACAAATTCTTGAATTTTTTGTAATTATTTAAATTGCAATATGTAAAAGATAAGAACGCTTAACTTGTAAAGCATGTTAAACACATTGGAATAGTATCCATTAAAAATACAGTGATCAAATAAAAAGTGCAATGATCAAAGAAATTGTGTTCTTTTAGTTTTAATTAGAACCTTGCAATCCAGATGTTATATTGCTTTGACCAAATGTGTGTTATTTTAAAAAGTGATGATTTTAAAATAAATATTAGTTTTATATTTAATATTTTATTTTTTTTATATTTTGCTTTTGTCTGATGATTCATTTGAGACAAATTTTATATTTTATTTTTTTTTAGGGCGGGTGGTGGGCGTGGTGGTGGGTTGGGGGGTTATTTGTTTTTTTTAGAGAGGGGCGCGGCGTGGGGGTGGGGTGGGGGGGGGGTGGGGTTGGGCTGGGCGCGTGGGTTGGGTTTTTGGGTTGGTTTGGGGGGGTGGGGGTGGGTTGCGTGGGGGGGGGGGGGGGGGGGGTGTGGCGGCGTGGGCTGGGCGCGGGGGGGGGGGGGGGGGGGGCGGGGGGGGGGTTGGGCTGGCGCGTGGGTTGGGGGGGGGGGTGCGGTGGGGGTGGGGTTGGGCTGGGCGCGTGGGTTGGGGGGGGGGGGGAACATTGCCGACGCTTTTTAAAGCGTCGGCAGTTTTACCGACGCTTTGAAAAGCGTCGGCAAACTTCTTCTCCACCCTCTTTCTAACAACGCTTTTAAAAGCGTCAAAAGGCTATATTCCGACGCTAAAAAAGCGTCGGTAAATAACATAAAAGCGTCGTTAAAATTAAAATTTACTGTAGTGTCAAAAAGATCAACCGTCTTGCTTGAAAATTTTCGGATCTAAATTTTTAATAAATAAATAAAGAAATAAGAATCAATCGATTGACTTATGAAAAATCAACTATCAGATTCAATTTCACCATCTAATCTATTAATAAAATCTTAATAAAATAAAGAAATAATAAAATAATAATAAAAGAAAGTAAAAAAAGAAGGAATCAACAGTAAATAAGATTCAAAAAAGGAGAAAAAATCATACCAAGCATCGGGTAGGCAGCGAAATCCTTCTGCAATCGCTAGTGCTACTACTCTTTCCTTTTTAGCTCCAAATATAAACAGAGAGGGCGGAGCTCTGAATCTGATCACTCTCGGAAACTGGCTCTTTGTCCTCATAATCCTCTTCTATCCCTCTTCGATCAATCGGAGGAGCAGGGTGTAGTAGAGCAAGATGATATGGATGAAGGTGAGATCTAGGCGCTGGAGGCAAGATTAGGGCGCTGGAAAGAAGATCGGGGCGCTGCAAATAAGAAAGAGGGAGCGGCGGGGTAAAATCAGGATATGACTAGTTTTAAGGGTTTTAGCGATGGACTATCACCGTCACTAAAATCAGAGTAAAAAAAGAAAAATTAGCGATGGCAAATTTATGTCGTTAATTTTAGCGCCGAAAAATTTTCATCGCTAATTTAACGCTAAATATTTTTTTGCGATGGAAACTGTCCATCGCTAACAATAGTGACGAAAAATTTTCATCGCTAATATTAGCGATAGTAAATTTTTATCGCTATTTTTAGCAATAAAAAATTTCTGTGGCTAATTTAATACTAAATTTTTTGTTAGCGATGAAAATTGTTCATCGCTAAATAATAATTTTTTATTATTTTTATTCACTGATCCAAAGCTATTTGCTATGAATATAGATCCATCACTAATTTTCATCACTATTATGTTCTTCTCTTGTAGTAGATATTGGAATTGAAATTATTATTTTTGATTCTAAATGTTAGTTTAGATAAAATTAGAATTCGATTTTGATTCTATTAAGAATCAAAATTAGGTATTAGAAGGGATTTAAAATTCAAACCTACACCCAAGATTATAAATCCATTTCTACCATTAGAAGAAAAATTTAAAGATCACAGTTTTGAAATACAAAAGCAATTACACTCAGCATTATAATATAATTAATATAAATATATTGTTTTATGTTATATTAAATATTACCATTATATTATTGTTATAAATATAATGTGATATATAATAATTATACTACATTATAATTATAATATAATTTAAAATTTGGATCTTCATGCTAGAAATTTTTCATGTATGAGCCACTATTAATTATTAGTGATTCTAATTTTTAAATTAACTGAATAAATTTGATCCAATAATACAAAAGAGAGAGAGCCCACTATTGATATATTTATGATCTATAAAATTTTAGGCTTAAACAAATTTTTATTAAGTGATATGATTGGCAGTTTGTATATCTTTGAACCTTGATGACTTATGATAGGAGAATCTATTAGGGTTTTATTATATATAGATAAGTCCCCACTTTTCTTCTCTTATTTGCAAACAATTTTTTTATATCAAGAATACCATCCAAATAAAAGTAAGAAGAAAAAGATTTAAGTCATAACATTCCTCATGAGTACCTTTTCAAATTGATAGCACAAATCAAATAAAGTATGACAACATATTTAATTTATTTTATTATTATTTGGTGTACTAAAATTTCTCATATGTGATTCTTAAAAATTTAACACTTCAATTCAAGATTATAAATCTTATTCAATATTGTAGATGGTTGCTGCTTTGTTTTTTGATGCGGTAAAATTGTGTCAAATTATGATAGAGTTTGCTTTTCTTTAGCATTATCTTATTTGTTTGTGATTTGAAAGAACTTCACTATCCTATATATATATATATATATATATATATGATCTTATGATATATTTAGACCTAATGTTACATTATTTATGCGATATGGATGTTATTATATTATGATTTTATCATGATATTTCTTTTATTTTTTCAACCTTTAAGGCTGTTTATTTATAAAATGAATGTCAAATTGAGTAAAAAAATTTTTAAAAAATGATTAAATTAAATACATATATCGGAAACATAAAAAACAATCAAGTTTTTGGCCTAAAATGACAATTGAAAATTTGATTTGATTCTAATTTTTGGATTAGGATGAACCATGCAATATTTATAAAAAAAGAAAAGAAAACTTAATTCTTATTTTTATTTTTACGTGAACTGATCAGAGCAATAGAATGATCCTGACTCTAATTATTGTGTTGATCTAAATAAGCCTAAGTCCCTTTTATAAGGCTTAAATTTTTTCTAAAACACTAAAGCGTTCTTTTGACTTTGAATCCAGTCATTCCAATGGCTTTATTTAGCACGTGGTCAGCTCTGCGAGCATCTACACGCCTTGTTGGACGGTTCTGTGAATGAGATTGAGCGAGACAAAAATTTTGCTATATCGGATGTAATGTATTTGCATTGTATTCAATGGTTGACATGTAATGTATGTATACATTTGTATCAAAAGTCAAAAATATTTTTATTTTTAACATATAAATGCATGCGTCACGTTATAATTTTATGCATCACATCCGATTTGGAAGACTTTTCGCCCGCATTATCTCCTGGCCTTAACAAGAAGGAAACCGGAGAAATCTCCGTTTGCCCGCGACCGGGTCCAAACTCCAAAGGCCGTACAGAGACATCCATTCGGTATGCATGGTCCCTTTCACTCAGTGTCATCAATTTCCGTGGCCGAAAGTATAAGCCAGCGGGCGGGTGACCGGTCCGCTTTGCGTCCCATCGACATATTGAAGAGTTTGTCTGGGTGCCGTTGTTTCGGATATTTCCTCGTGAACGGCATGACGGCTTACAACTGATGTTGAAGCCATGAATTATTAATTCATTCATTCCTTACGAGCAAAAAGTTTTGATAGACCATGATCCACAGATGAGCTTCAGGTTGACCGTTCTGATGTAAGTTAATCTTCTCGATTTGCACGTTAACCTTCTTGCTAATGGGATGACAATGACAATGAATAATATAGCTACCGGTGCAAACGAATAGAAAACTTTGAAGATAACTCCCAATAAAAGCAGTATATAGTTGTTTAAAAAAACAAAGATTATTAAGAATCAATATAATTAATTTTGTATAAAATATTTATTTTTCATGACATTCAATATCAAGTTAATTTTGCATTGCATCTTCAAACGTTCAAAGTAATAGTCAAATAAAAAAATTATAAGTAACTTAATGAAGATACGTAAGTATGATGAACTTTTAAGAAATTATAAAATTTTATTTCTATATTTTATCTAATATTTTTATATTATTTTTCTTTTAAAAATTCTTGTTAAATGTGTTAAAAATTTAGTAGGAGTTAATAATTTATTTTTAAATATTTATTTGATTTTTATCTCTTTGTTTTTTTTGGACAAATTTGTGTTGAAATGGGAAATCATTTAGCTTTAGAAGATCTATCTACAAGTAAATCCTAATTAAAATTTCTTGATATAAAAATTTATTAAAAAAGTTTTTTAAAAATTCTTCAATTCTTATTAGGCTAAAAGTTATCTATGCATACAAGCTTACCTTATCAATCTCTCTCTCTCTCTCTTAAGGAAGAATCTTGCATCAATTATGAATGTAACTTAAAAGGAGATTATTTGGAGTCATTTGGATCTGTGTGATAATCATACCGCATTCACATTTTTCAGATTTTTTGCGTATTCATTTTCAATAAATTTTGATATCAAATGAACTGAGTAGAAAATTAAAATAGGAGATTTTGAAACAAAGAAAAACTTATTCGATTTTTTTGTTGGATCAGGACCTCTATCATTCATTGATTTTGATGGTATGTCAAAAGAATATTTAACAGAAATAAAGATATCGTACAAATTAGCTAATTACATTATTTATATATATATTGCACTGGGTCAGTTCAGGTTTGATTCAAGTTTCACTTCAGCAAAACAAAGCAAAGTTAATTAGATCTAAGCATCATATAAATTTATAAAACTCAACCTGTTGATGCTGGATCACCAGATTTTTCTCTTGCTATGAAATCTCTTTTTCTGAAGGAAAAATCCCCCTCTGCCTCCTCCTTCCTCCTTTTTATCCCCTTCTTTTATTTATTTTATTATTATTTTTGTTTTAATTCCAGAGGTCCACGTGTAGGATAAGTGTTCATCTTTTATTATTTTATTTTTCGCTACGTGGTCATTCAGTGATAATGAATAATAAGGGTATTAAGAAACTTGCTCATGAAGATAAGGATTTTTATGATGACCTTGATTATCCCAAGGGAATGTCAGGGTTAGTGGGGATGTCAGAGTCAGAGAAAAGGCATCTGACTCTAAAATAGAAGTTCAGTGTCTCCTTTTTCTAGATAAATGCGGTGTTTCAGTGCTTGTCTTATTCGAACCATTTAAAGCGTTATGATGTTTAATATTTCTCGATTTATGTTCCGAATACGATGGTTTATCATGTTTAGTGGTTCTGGCATGAATATTATTCTCAATTTGGGGACCACCCAGGATTGAGGGCCGTCCAGGACTGGGGGCCGTCCAGACTCTGGGGACCGCCCAGGACTGGGGGCCGCCTAGGCTCTAGGGGCCGCCCAGGACGGGGGGTCACCCCAGACTCTGGGGGCCACCCAGGACTGGGGGCCGCCCAGACTCTGGGGACCGCCCAGGACTGGGGGCCGCCCAGGACTGGGGGCCGCCCAGACTCTGAGGACCGCCCAGGACTTGAGGCCGCCTAGACTCTGGGGCTGCCCAGACTCTGGAGACCGCCCAGGACTGGGGGGGCCATCCAGACTCTGGGGACCACCCAGGACTGGGGGCCATCCAGACTCTAGGGGCCGCCCAGGACTGGGGGCCGCCCAGAACTGGGAGCCGTCTAGACTCTGGGGACCGCCTAGGACTGGGGACCGCCCAGACTCTAGGGGCCGCCCAGGACTAGGGGTCGCCTAGACTCTGGGGCTGCCCAGGACTAGGGTCGCCCAGACTCCGGGGACCGCCCAGGACCAGGGGTTGTTCAGGACTAGGGACCAACTTTTATTTTCTAACTGTTTTATTTATTATCCATATCATATGCCCCCTCGCCCATCTTCCTTGTATTCAGGTGTGTTGTGCACGTGCAAGGGAGAAGGGCGGAAAAATTCGAATTTCAAAACGTCCAGTACATGATAAGTGACATTTCGAAAAAAGGGAGAAAGGAAGGGAGGCGCCTATCTCTAAGAGGATAGCGTCTTTTCGTTTGTCCGGCTCCACTGATGGACTACCACGTGTCCTTGCGGTGCTCGAGGCATCGCGTCTGATATATATATAAAAGGGGGGAGCCATCCCTTTCCCTTAATCTTTGATTTTGTGTATCCTCCTGCGTTTTTTACCTCTTCAAGCCCAGGTCAGTCGACTCCTTCTTCTCCCCTTTCTCTCTTTATGGATTCCTTCGTAGATAGGAAAGGTAAGGGCCCCATGGTTGAGCCCTCCCGAGAGGAGATTCTTCAAGCACGTCGACAGGCTCTGGGAGGGGTAGCCATCCGTGGGGACCAACCCGTTGCTCGGTCCATACAGCCCGTGTCTAGGTTGTTATCTCAGTCCCCTAGGGTTTCCTCTTCGTCTACCAGTCGTGAGGTAGGGCCTCCGCGGTTGTTTCTAAATTGGCTAGACCGGCGGACGTTGCCTCTGTTATATCCTCTCAGGATCTTAGGAACCTTAGGGCCCAGTTCGGAATCCCTGATGACATTCGGCTCTCCGTTCCCCTTCCTGAGGATAGGGTCACTCTAGTGCGACCAGGTAAGGTCGCTTTGTATGAAGAGTTTTTTAAGGGTGGTCTACGACTGCCCTTACATCCTTTTTTTGTAAACTTATTGAACCGATATCGCCTTATCCCCGCACAGCTTACTCCTAATTCTATTCGTATTATATTTTCATTTCTAGTACTTTGTTCTTTTCATGGAGCTTCCGCTCGACTTTCTTTATTTAGGACACTATATAGGATTCGAAACCCAGTCAGGGATGGGTGGTGGAGTTTCGCATCGAGGCCCAAAAGGGTTCTTAGGCTTAATCTCCCTTCTAAGATCAAAGGGTGGAAATCTCGATTTTTCTATGCACATCTGGAGGGGTTGGGTGTAGATTGGGGTATCCCGGATACCAGTTCTAACCAGAATGCGAGTGTTGACGAGAGAGACCGTGAGCTTTTCAACACTCTAATCTCTACCATCATTCCCCCCAGTAAAGAATTGCTATCGGAGGATAATCTCCGGGAGATTGCGTTCGTGCCGGTGTCGCTGGCTGCAGCGCCCGGTGAGCCTCGAAGAATTCATCTCTCTTTTCCTCTTCCTATCTCTCTTCTTTGTATTCCTAGCTAACATATTTGGTGTCTTTTTTAGCTAACCCTATGTTCACTATATTGCAGCAATGAAGTTTTCTCAAGACTTTTTGGTATCAAACCTTCGAAAGAGAGAGAGGAGCGAGCATGGCGCGGCAGGGAACGAACCTAAAAAGCCCCGTCAGTCAGGATCGGATTGCCAGGCCCAGCCTCCGGCGGCTATTCCCGAAGCGACCCTGATAGAAGATAGCGAAGGAGAGACGAGTCCTCCAACGGGGATCCCGATAGGAGATCCTGTCGAGAGGGAGCTTCCGAAGGTCATTCCATCCCCCACTAAGGGCGCTGGGGGATCTGTAGGGAGTGTGGAAGCAGTCGAAATCGATCTGTCAGGTCCTTCGTCGTCAAAGGAAGTGGGTGTTCCTACCCCCGCTCCCTCAGATGCTTTAGGAAATCTATCTCCACCTCCTCAACCGCCTAATCAGGGTGCTGGGTACAAAAGTTGCTTGTCAGAGATAATTCTTAAACTTGCGATCCTGCCCAGGTTCCAAGATAAAATGAGGAAGGTAACACAAGAAGAGTCATTTGACACCATGTTCACAGCTGCGCTTCAGGTAAAGTTTCGACCTTTTTCTTTTGTGATTATCGAATTCGGGCATTCACTGAATGTATTTTGCAGATGTCTAATGGCCTTTTTGTACTGCGCGAAGACTTAAACAAGGCCAAGTCTCGGAGTGTGAGCTTAGACAAAGAGTTGGTGGAGACGAAGGCCCGAGAGTCAAAAGCACTACACGACCTTCGGGTTATTCGGGAGGATTATCGGACCTGGCGGAGAAAGGCGGAAATGGAGCTGCAGAGCTTAGATGCCCAACTATCTGAGGTTCGGGCGAAGTTGTTGCCAACGGAAGAGAGGTTAAAAGAAACTACTCTTAGGCTAGAACATCCTGAAAATCGAGCAGATAACGCGGAAGCTACGGCTCGCGATGCTATAGAAAAATTGGTTTTAGCCGAGAAAGACGCTAAGAACGCTCTTGATAGAGTTGCAACAGTGATGACGGAGGCCCGGGAAAAGATAGCTGCGGTCGAGGCCGAGGCCCGAGAGAAGATAGTTGTGGCCGAGGCCAAAGCTCAAGAAAAGGTGGCCGCGGCCAAAGTTGAAGCTCAAGAAAAGGTGGCCATAGCCGAAGCCAAAGTCCGGGATGCTATCAAGGAGTACAAGGGCTCCCCGGATTTTGAATCAGAGTTCCAGGAGGCCGCCCTAGACGCCTTTGTTCAAGGCTTTGAGAGGTGTAAATGGATGTTAGCCCGACATTTCAACTTAAAGAACCTTGAACGTTTTCGACCTGTGGACGATGAAGAAATTCCTGATATGGAGGTCAAAGACGTGGTGGGTAGGGTGGCGGCGACCAAAGATTCTGCTGCAGAAATGCCCCTCACTGAGGAGCCGGCTTCCGATCCCAATACAGAGAAGGAGCATTCAGAGAATTGATTGAGGATGCCTAAATTTATTTTGACTTTAGCTTTAGTTTTTCTATCCTTGACTTGGTCCTTTTAAAGGACCTCTTTTTGTAATGAATGTCTGTCTATTGACGAGACTTTATAAAGTTTCCTAGTAGATTAACTTTAAATGAGCAGATGCTACCCTTTATTTATTTGGTGTTACTTAACATTTCATCTGCTTAATCCTTGATTCCTACTTATGGATTAGGGAATCCGTCCACGAGTTGGCAGGAAATCCTAGTCTTTGGGTCGTTTTCCGGTGTGTTGTATTAAGATATAAGTCCTAGAATGTTGATAAGGCAGTTTAGGGGCCCCTGCAGGGGAGCTAATCCTGGGTTCAAGGAAGCACGAAGCTCTTTGGATTGTGGGGCCACTTAGTGTTTTTGTAGAATTGTACCTCGAGGGTAACCGAGTATCTACCTATGGGCGTGACTCAAAACCATCTAAGTCAAGGCTGCTCGAGCCAAGGATTTATACCTTCTCAGGAGTGAGTCATACCGGGTTGGGGGCGTTCTTTGGACTGTAGGGCCGCCGAGCCATCTATCGTGGTTCGGGGTCGCTTGAGTCACGGACTTGAACCTCCTCAGGGGCAAGTTATACCGGCCTGGGGGTGTCCTTTGGACTGTAGGGCCGCCGAGCCGTCTATCGTGGTTCGGGGCCGCTTAAGTCACGGACTTGAACCTCCTCAGGGACAAGTTATACCGGCCTGGGGGTATCCTTTGGACTGTAGGGCCGCCGAGCCGTCTATCGTGGTTCGGGGTCGCTTAAGTCACGGACTTGAACCTCCTCAGGGGCAAGTTATACCGGCCTGGGGGTGTCCTTTGGACTGTAGGGCCGCCGAGCCATCTATCGTGGTTCGGGGTCGCTTGAGTCACGGACTTGAACCTCCTCAGGGGCAAGTTATACCGGCCTGGAGGTGTCCTTTGGACTGTAGGGCCGCTGAGCCGTCTATCGTGGTTCGGGGCCGCTTGAGTCACGGACTTGAACCTCCTCAGGGGCAAGTTATACCGTCCTGGGGGTGTCCTTTGGACTGTAGGGCCGCCGAGCCGTCTATCGTGGTTCGGGGCCGCTTGAGTCACGGACTTGAACCTCCTCAGGGCAAGTTATACCGGCCTGGGGGTGTCCTTTGGACTGTAGGGCCACCAAGCCGTCTATCATGGTTCGGGGTCGCTTGAGTCACGGACTTGAACCTCCTCAGGGGCAAGTTATACCGGCCTGGGGGTGTCCTTTGGACTGTAGGGCCGTCGAGCCGTCTATCGTGGTTCGGGGCCGCTTGAGTCACGGACTTGAACCTCCTCAGGGGCAAGTTATACCGGCCTGGGGGTGTCCTTTGGACTGTAGGGCCGCCGAGCCGTCTATCGTGGTTCGGGGCCGCTTGAGTCACGGACTTGAACCTCCTCAGGGGCAAGTTATACCGGCCTGGGGGTGTCCTTTGGACTGTAGGGCCGCCGAGCCATCTATCGTGGTTCGGGGTCGCTTGAGTCACGGACTTGAACCTCCTCAGGGGCAAGTTATACCGGCTTGGGGGTGTCCTTTGGACTGTAGGGCCATCGAGCCGTTCTGAAGAATTATCTAAAAATATGTGTTCAAATGTGCAGGCTCATTTAATATTTGGATAAATATATTACATTACTGGTAGTATGGCCGGAGATTGTCTGCATTCCACGTTCGGGGGATTAGTTGTCCATTTAGGTCTTCAAGCTGGTACGCTCCACAGTGAAGAACTTCTCCTATCCGGTAGGGTCCTTTCCAGTTCGGAGATAATTTGCCCCCTTCTGTTGGTTTGGATATCGAAGCTTTTCTTAGAACTAAATCTCCCTGACGGAAACTCTTCGAGCGGACGCGGGTATTATAATACCTCGCTACCTGCTGCTAGTATGCCACCATCTTAATTCGAGCCCGATATCTTGCTTCATCAATGAGGTCAAGATTGGCTCTTAAATTAGGGAAGTTGTCTGCTTCGTTGTACGTTTCCACTCGGCTACTTGGTAAGCCAATTTCGATGGGAATAACATCTTCGGAACCAAAAACTAGGTTGAATGGCGTTTCTCCTGTCGGCGTTCTGGGAGTTGTGTGGTATGCCCAGAGTACACTCGGGAGCTCTTCTACCCACCTTCCTTTGGACGTATCCAGTATGGTCCTTAGTCCCCGTAATATCATGCGATTTGTAACTTCAGCTTCTCCATTAGATTGTGGATGGCCGACGGAGGTGAATCATTGCAGGATGCCGAGATCAGTACAGAAAGCCCGGAAGGTGTTGTTGTCAAACTGTCGGCCATTGTCAGTGATGAGGGTGTGTGGTATGCCGTATCGACAAATAATGGCTTTCCAGAAAAAGGTTTTGACCTTGGCTTCAGTAATTTTGGCGAGTGCTTCAGCTTCAACCCATTTAGTAAAATAATCGATGGCTACTAGTAGGAATTTGCGCTGTCCTGATGCTGGAGGGAAAGGGCCGAGGATGTCCATGCCCCACTGAGCGAAGGGCCAAGGAGCAGAAAGAGAATTTAACTGAGAAGATGGTTGCCGCTAAATGTAGGCGTACCGTTGGCATCGATCACATCTTTTCACTAGTTCGGTTGCATCCTCTTGCATGGTGAGCCAGTAATATCCTTGTCGGAGGGCCTTGCATGCTAGAGATCGGCCTCCGGAGTGATTCCCACATATGCCTTCATGAATTTCTCTAAGGATATAATTCGCATCAACCGAATTAACACATTTGAGGAGGGGCTGAGAGAAGGATAATTCGCATCAACCAAACTTTTTGCAATTATAACATTGGGGTTTCCCCCTAAACCAGCAATCTTTTTCAGCATGAGAAGACATTTTACATATGTTGCACCTTTGTTGAATGCTTTCATCATATTGCCTTTTTAAAAAATTATTTGTTTGCATTTCTCTACCTTTTCCTTTCATATTTCTTCCTCTTCCTCTATTTTGGTTTTCACCTCTGAATGACTCTCTTTTGACTGGAGCATGACTAGGTGATTCTTTTTAAAAAAATTTATCAACTACTTTGAGTTTAGATTGAAAGGCACTTTCAATTGTTGATTCTTTATGCCTAAACAATCTTTGCTCATGAGCTTCAAGAGATTCCATTAATTCATGAACACTTAATTCAGAAAGATCTTTAGATTCTTCAACAATTGCAACTATTGTATCAAATTTTAGAGATAAACTAGCCAAGATTTTCTCACATATTCTTCGCTCGGTGATGGTTTCACCATAGCTCTTCATTTGATTAACAGTCTCCGTAATTTTGGAGAAGTAATCCTTTAATTTTTTATTTTCTTGCATTCTTAAATTATCTAACTCTCTTCTTAGAGTTTGAAGTTTGATAGCTCTTACCTTTATGTTGCCTTAAAATTCCTCTTGCAAGATATCCCATGCCTCCTTTGATTTGGTGACTCTAATAATTCTGGGAAAAATTTTCTCAGATACAGCTTGTTGGATAAAGAACAGGGCTTTGGCATCCTTCTTTTTGTAGTCCTTCAGTTGCTCCTTCTGATTATTTGTTGGATTAACTGGGTCTTCGTACCCATTCTCAACTAGATCATATATTTTTTATGAAATAAAAAGGGTCTTCATCTTGAAGCTTCAATAATCATAATTTTCTTCATCAAAAATAGGGATAGAAGGTTTGTGGATATTCATACCATATTGCTTGGGGTTGCCATGAATTATTTTTAGTAATATTTTCTTCACCGTTTCTTGGTTGATCACCTCGTGGGATAGGCAACGGATCTTTGGTCTTCACGTCCACCTACTAATTAAAGTCTTTCCTTTTCTCCACCAAAGATCCAAAAAAGGAAAAAATCCAAGTCACCATTTCCGCTCCGTGGCTCCCTGTTCTCTCGCCAGAAGGCAATGCGGAATCGTGGCCTCGTGAGATCCAAAGCCAAACGCCTGGCAATTAAATCTCTTTCTTCACGGCTTCTTGAACGGATCGTGGAAGAGCACAGCTTCTTAAACAGAAGACTTTACCGCTTCTTGGCTTCTTCTTTTTCTTTTGCTCCAAAAAACTACTTTCGTTGTATAAGAAGGAAAAGGACTTGTGTACCTTGGAGGCTGTTCCCTAATGCCAAATATCAATTTGGAGATCTGACACTTAGAGAAAGGTGGATGGGAAGTCTCTCCTGTGCGGTCAAACCACCTAGCGTCTTCAAGCACAAACGTCACCTAATTTTTTTTTTTGTTGCTTTTTTGGAAAGAGGAAATTGCAGGACGAAGAAATCTGATAGAAGAATTCGTCAGCTACGCATGGAAGGAAAGCACCGTATCTTTAGGTCTTCTCGTCCTCCTCGCCTTCATCAGCTTTCTTCGCCTCTGTCACCGTTTACAAAATCAAGAAAGAAATATTTCTTTTCTTTCTTTCTTGTTTCTTCGATTTTGCCAAAGATCTGATCAGAAATCAGGCTCTGATACCAATTTTTGTTGGGATTGTTTCTAACTCATATTATTTTGGAAAGAGAAATCAAGGTAGAAGAAGGGTTTTCTCTCAAGAAAAAATTGATCTATTGCATTTCATTAAGCACATCACCATATAAATATTGTTTCTTATTTCTATGGATAAGCATAATCCTCTTATGATCTTATCCATCTAAGGCTATCCCACCAAAAGATAAAAAGATAGGCTCATTATTTAAAAGCCCAACTCAGACTAAATAAAATAAAATACTAAAAACTAACCACCATTATATTTTAACAGGCATGGCCCATCACCTTCGGCAACCGCCACGTGGGCCACTATCTCCGCAACTACCACATACCGCATTAGTCTCTGGTAACCGCCATGTGGCCCACTAGCTCCCGGCGATCGCGGATGATGGGATGCTACGAACGTGGCCGAGCTCACTATCGCCTGTACGGCCACTACCTCCTGGAAATGTGCGAAAATGGGACTTCGAAATAGGTATAAAAAGGGTAAGCTAGATTTTTTCTGGGGGGATTTTTGAACTGTTTTCAATGCACTAACTTGACCGTCGGAAGGTCCTCACCAGAAACCTTGAGGACTTTCTTGCAGGATTACCGTCCAGGAGGTGGGAGTAGAAGCTCCTTCGTCACCCGGCGTCAAGAAGACGTGTTTTGGATACAACATATATATATATATATATATATTGTGAGAAGGAGGGGGGAGGGGGTTAATATTTTACTACTTTTACGTTTTATTCTTTGAAACATTTTTATTTTTCATTACATTAGGTTATCATTCTTGGATTAATAATTTAAGAGGTGAGAAAGAAAATTATTTTACTTAAAAAATTAACTCATGCCCACGCTAGAAAGTGATCGAAAGGTTTCAGCAACAACTTTTCGTCCCCGATCCATACGAAAAGCATATTATTTATTTATTTATTTAATAAAGAAGAAGAAGGCCTAAGGGCATCCGAAATGGATCTTTATTATCATTAAAACTCGTCATCAAAGGCAAGGCCATGAATGCGTAATCTTCATTGCCGCCATCATCATTGTCGTCGTCATGACCGTCACCAGCAGCGCCATCGCTCCCGCCGAAAATAGCTCACGCGGCATCGATGACATTTGCTCCACCCCACCCTCCGTCGCCTGCCTCGCATAGCTCGAGTCCTCGTCGCGCTGTGGCTCGGCCCGTGGAGCCTCATATGCGTGCCTCGAGGCCACCGCCCGGATCTCGTCTCTGGTAAGCCGGCCGGGGGATTGGATGTTGGGTGGGGGATCGGGGAAGTTGAGCGCCGCCCTTCTCGGCTCTGCCGTAGGACCCCAGCCATATCCTCTCCCGGCTGTTGGGCAGCCGCCCCTCTGCCACCCACTGCCCCCACTTCCTCATCCGGACCCCCTTGTACTGGCTGCCGGTGCCCGTCGCCCTCGGCCTAGGCGGCAGATTCTCCATGCTCCACCGAAACTCACTGGAATGTTCCTCCCCGCTCGGAAAAGCTGCGCTAAATTTCTCTTCGGTTAAAGGAGCGTCTGGTAGGGAGTTATTTGTGGATAGGAAGGGCCCGCGTAGGATATCATTTGGAATGTGTCCCCACTCCCCATTTGACTTTAAGAGATGCTGAAGCTCCAACCTGGACGTGTGGTACAACGCGGGGACGTTGGAGGCCGTCAGATATTGATATCCTGTGGGATCTTTGGGTCCAGCAGCTGGCACGTGGATGATACGTGGATGAGAACCTTCCAAGTCGTCGCCAAGAGCCGTGTCTCAGCGAGTAGGACGAGTCCTACTTTCCCCTCTCTATTTACATGACGTTAAGCCTTATCAGACCTCCAGAGTCAGTGGGGACGCTGGAAAGTTGAGAAAGGTCCTCTATTGATATGTCAACGTCGAGGCACACGAGAGCTTACCGCCCTTTCTTTTCAACGTCGAGGCACACGAGAGCTTACCGCCCTTGATTCGTAAGCGTTGAGGCTTGCGAGTATACGCAAAGCTTTGTAAGTGAACATCTGAAGAATATAAAGGGAAAACGATACAAAAGTAGTCTTAAAATGCTGCAAATATGAATTTTTTTCTGTTTCTTTGATCTGTTTTCTTTTCTTTGTTGATCATTAGTGGGAGGATAACTGAACATCTAAAAGTTAATACAGATACTAATCCCTTTAAAACATAAGAAAATTGAGATAGTCTTTATGGCTTATGGAGTGATCAAATAAGATAGCTCTCGTATAGTATCCAAGCCACAACGAATGGAAAAAAAAAAAAAATAAAGTACTTATAACTAAAATTCATCTACTATCAATTAACTTGGACTCGAGTTTTTAAGACCACATGATTTCGATTTAGATAGGTTTTAGGTATCATAAATGGTATCAGAGCCGAGCATGCGAAAGTTGATCACATAAAGAAAAAACTATCCATCCTAATGACTCACTTGGGAATGACTTGGCTTGGAATAGATTCTGACTAGCTTTTGGTATGTGATATGAATGCCTCATTACCCATAAGATGGTGATAGAGTCCCGTTATGATATGAAACCACTCTTATGCTATCAATAATCTGACTTGAGATAGATTTTGGTTGCTTATGATGTGCGATAAGGATACCCTATTATAAGGGGAAAGATTATAATATTTAAAATAGTAAAAGATTATAATATCTAAGAAGATTGTAATACTCAAAAAATAGTTCCATATTAGATAGAAAAAAAAGGTTTAAATATTTATAACTCAAATTCATCTACTACCAATCAACTTTCACTGAAGTTTTTAGAGCCATATGATTTTTACTTAATAACAGATTAATTGAATCAATAGGTAAGCTTGGAGCATTAAAGATATATTTAGCCACAAGTTGGTTACCTTTAGCACGGCTTGCCTCAACTTGATGGGATGACTTGTCTTTAAAGATGAACTCCTTCTTTATCGATCAAGGAGTTGGTGGATCCTCAATGGTCATCCTCTTTTCCTTCGTTGACCACTAGAGATCTAAAATGTTCACCATCTCTATCATCAAAAAGAAAAAATATTAAAGTTACTAAGTTAAGCTAAAGAAAGAGAAGATGAATCAGAGCCAAAGGAGAAGAAGATTACCTTGGAGAAGAAGGCTCAAACCAGCATTAACCAAAGCAACATTTTTCAATATCTCAACTATCTTAAATTGACTTGCTCTTAGTAAGCTGATTTAAAGCCTCCTCCTTGTCTTGACTTAGACAAGGTAGGTGATTCGATCTTTTGCTTGGCTGCCCTTAGTTTATATAAAATAGTGGAAGACATTCTTTGAAATAAACAACAAAAAAATCGGCCTTTCTACTTATAGATGGAGGTTGGGATACTAAACAAAACTTTCTTTTTTTATCCTTTTGAGTACAAATATGCCATTAGCCAATCTTAGTAGGGTGTTTTTTGATGATCCAAAGAGCTCGAAATAGATCAAGCAAAAAAGAAATCCTAAGCAAAGACATAAGATATGAAGCTAATTATGAGTCTCTAGGAATTCGAGATCAGCTAAATAGGAGCAATTCTATGCAAGCAAAGGAGGTCAAAAATAAATAAATAAATAAATAAAAGAGACGGTCGATGTTCTGCCTTCAAAGTATCCTTATAAGGTTAAAGCCAACCTGGCTCATGATCGAAGGTTTTGTCTTCCTAACCAAGGATTATAAGAATAAAAGAGTCAGGAATGGAGCATAATTGATGTTTCCAAGTCAAGTTATCTTCCCTAAAAACACTATCCTCTTCAACCGTAAAACTAGAGATTGCGTCTTTCGAAGACATGGTGCTCAATGACTGACCAAAAGTGTTGTAAGTCAATGAATCATCATGAGAGGTGTCCAGCTTAAAACACTAGATCGACTATCAGACTAGCTTAGGCTTTCAAAAAAAAAAAAAAACATTCAAACAAAGCATACAAATCAGCGAATGTACCAACAAAAAGCTAAGAATGCCAACCTAGATAGGCAAAGAATTCGAAGCCTAAAGAACACTTATACACTGAATAGAAAGAAATAAAAAGCTGAGACGAACAAAGCAAATGAGCTCCCCTCTCCTCACTTATATAGACTCTAAAATAGGAGTATGGAGTCAAGGCATCTCTCTATTTTCTAAGGTTTCATAAATACAGTACTAACTGCAATAAATGCCACATGGCTTATATCCATGAGTCAGTCTAGCAATAGCATGCTACTATATTGAGCTCAACTAAATACTAGACCAAAAAGACACTCATAAATCTAGGCTTCATTGAGCTCCACAAAGCCAACTTAAACTTCATATGATCAAATCGTCACTATTGAGCAAAAGAAGTCCAAAATAATTTGACTTTGATTTGATAGAACTATATTTTTTATTCGAGTATATACTACAGTAAAAATTAAAAATAGCAACTCTTTTTTACCGATGCTTTAAAAGCGTCGAAACTTTAACCTATTTTTCTCTGAAACCATCCTCCTTTAAAGCATTTAAAAAATTAAATAGGCTTTAACCTATTTAATGCCCCACGCCCTCCCGACTGGGTGCCTCCCCCCGCCATCTAGAAACCCCCCCCCCCCCCCCCCCCCCCGGACCAAAAACGCCAGTGCCCTAACCCCCCCTCCCGATCGGTGCCTCCCCTGCCAGTGCCCTAGCCCCCTCGAGCTCCCGATCGAGTCTCTCCCGTCAGCCGCCTCGCCTTCTCCTCCTCTTCCTCCTCTCTAACTCCTTCTCCGCCTCCTCTCTCCGCCTTGCCCTTCTCCTGCCCTCTCGGCCTCTGCCGCTGACGACCAGACCGTCCTGACCATCGAGACGAGCGTTCCCTTCACCGGCCACAAGATCGAGCCCCCCTCCCGTTCCGTGGACTCCACCCCAAATGAGATCTTCTCCTTCTTCCGCGACATGGCCCGATGCGCCGCATGGAGATCGCCGCGGACTCCCTTTACAAGGCCAAGCTCATCCGTGGCTTCTGTCACCGTCGGCATGGAGGCGGCCATCACAAGCGCGATTCCATCATCACCGCCTACCGCGACCACTGCACCTTCCTCGGCCGCAGCGGAACCCTCGTCGAGGCCTTCTCCGAGCTCATGGGCCGAAGCCGGCTGCTCCAGGGGAAAGGGTGGCTCCATGCACTTCTACAAGAAGGACGTCGGCTTCTTCGGCGGCCACGGCATCGTCGGCGCCCAGATCCCTCTCGGCTGTGGCATGGCCTTTGCTCAGAAGTACTCCAAGGAAGAGACCGTGACCTTTGCCTCTATGGTGATGGGGCTGCCAACCAGGGGCAGCTCTTCGAGGCCCTGAACATCTCAGCGCTGTGGGATTTGCCGGTTATCTTGATGTGCGAGAATAATCACTTAGGATTATTTCATTCTCGGTTGTTGCTTCTTTTTCATTCTTTCTTATCAAATTTTATTCCCATGTTGGAATTGCTCTTGGAAAATTTAGGGAAGATGCCACAAGGAGCGATCTGGTTTTGAGGGAGCCTGGACTTCAAATCCTCTTATTTTTGACAACTCATACTTCAAGTAAGTTTAACTCATTTTACTAAAAACTGTACGATCAATTCATTTTGTTAATAATGCTAAAGTATGTTCGATAAAAATTAATGCTTGATAGTTAGCTTACTGTGTTCTGCTCTTTAATTTGTTGAAATGGATCTCTCTGTACCCTATTTCCAAATTTTAACTTACTATTTGCTTCAGCACTGAAGGAATGATTCTTGTATGTTTGCTGTCACAGGGAGCTCTTGAGTGGAGAGAAGGAAGGCCTTCTCCAGCTGCCATCTGACAAGGCCCTCTAACTGACCCTGTTTTCCGCCCTTCTGTGGAAAAATATGCTGCTGTATGTATTCTTAGCTTTGACATATTCTGTACGTACCATGTTTATTTTCAGTTGGGGAATCTTAGATGAATTCTTATGTCGGTCTGTCTATCTTGCTCTCAGGATGAGGATGCTTTCTTCATTGACTAGCTGAAGCCCACCTTAAGCTTCGGAGCTGGGGTAAGTGTTGTAGCGTCTCCAACGTGTTAATATATTTAGGGACAACCCTTCCTACATGCACACACATGCAAAAGAAGGAAAGAAAAGAAGAAGAAAAGGGGGGGAAAAAAAAAAAGAAATCAATATATGTTCAAGGGGATTCTAGGAAGTAACTCTATTATCTTGTATTAACTCTGTTTGTTTGTCCTTGCCAGTTTTGCTGAGGCTTAAAGGATGGATCAGTGGATGTAGCGGGTGGTTTTTTTTTTCGAATTGAGGTGCTAGTTTGCAAGTAGAAATAGATTATGGCGAGAAACATATCTACAATAAGACTCCAGTGTTCATGGTCTATCTTTTGTTAATGTTGGTGTTTTTTGGTGATATAGCTGCTTTTTTGCTACTTTTTGCTGGGACATTGGCTTCAGCACGATGCATTGTAATCGTCTGTACCAAGAGCATATTATCCAGTATTAATGAAATTTTCTGCTGTTTTCACTATGTCCTGGTAGATATAAGTAAAGAGGTTCATTTGAGAGATCCTATTGCATATTGGGGATTGACTGTGGAGAGAAACAATAGAGATGAAATAAGAAGAAAAAACATTATTTGCAAGGGCTATCAATTCAAATTTGACAGTTGCTAGGAACTCTGGGGATGACAGGGAAGGGAATGATAGGAGGAGAAAAGAATGGCTGATTGAGATGAAGATAGGCAGTGGTTATGCAAGGTGATATGTGCCATGCTTCAAGGTCACATGATAGAGGCCTGTTTGCCTTGTGGTAAAGAGTAATGCGGCCTAAGGTTGAGGTGTAGTAGAAATTCTCACTTGCTGTAGCATCAAAATTGACTCATGCTATGGTCTGTACTAGTTTGGCTGTTTTCTAGCTGTGACTTTGTGTGGGTTAAACTATGGTCATATTGATTCGGGTGTTCTGTAGATATGACTTTTCTCCTTCCTTTCATCAATGAATGTATCATAAGAGGACAGAGATCATTGAGACTGACAACCATACAATTTGACACTATATCGATGTCCACTACCATTTCTTTGTATATAATCTACTATGAATTGCACAGATTTATTCAAAAGATTTGTCCAATCATACTTTTTCACCATCTTCTTGGAAACTCTTGGTTTATGAGCTGTCATGAGTTTGAAGGAGCTGTCATGCTCATTGTGAGTCATACTATGTATGTGTATATAATTTGATAGTATATATTATGCATTACATCAAATATAGAAGTGTCGTGGCTTATTGCATTAGCATATATCAACTTTTGGCCTTGAGCCATGGGTAGTATATCTGTTCCAGACACTTTTGCTGCTATGCACAATGTGTTCTCATGCATCTGTATTTTGTCTAGCCTACTATTGAATCTGGTGCTTATTGTATTTCTCTGATTGAAGGAAGATATTGTACATAGAGAGAGAAAGAAGATTTACTCAATGACAGGTAGCAAGATAAGAGTAAGAAGCAACAATAAAAAAAAAGCTCTCACAGTACAATAGAGAATGGAACCAGAAATGTAATTTGATTCAAATGTAATTTGATTCAAAATGCGGTGACTATTATTTGTGTCTGCAGGTATGATAAGAGCTCTGAATACACTTTGCATGCTTAACCTATGAAGGCAACCTTCCAAGTGGTTCAAATTTAAGCTTAGCTTATGTAAGTAATATGCGAATTGCTATTTTTTGACTGTAAGATTTGCTTCAGGTAGTCTTGGAATCACTTTGCTGGGACTTATTCAGGTTCCTACTAGCCTTTCTGAATTCATGTCTTTATTGATCCACCCTATAGAATTGAACCATGCATATATGTTATTTTATTTTATGTTATGTTATTTTACAGTTGTTTAGTACTTTTCATATATAGAACTCCAAAAATCCTTATTTGTTATATTTATGCTTTTGAATTGTTTCTTGGGCTGTCCAGACTGACTTTAGGGAAATGATTGCTAGATTAGAGGAAACCAACATTGGTCTGAAAATATAGGTATGCTTTCTCTATCTTGGTACCTTGTGCTCCAATTTGGTTATATAATAAGGTTTGCTATTATCAAGCATCCTCTTGTGCACGTCTCATCTAGCTAGTTTTTCTTGAATGTTGTTATAGTCACTTTGCCTATGATGTAATGGTTCAATCATAAACCATATGTCTCTGTATTTTGCTTGATATTTCTGCTTCCCATGCTCATATTCATTATCAATTTGTAAGCCTAAAGGTTTGTTCTGCAATAAGCATGTTTGGTATGCTATGTCATCACGGAAGAGATTTTATGCATGAAATCAATATGAAATAACACTTAACAACTTCAGAATTGTTCTCATGAGACGTGGTAGGACATTGACAGATGTCTCAATGTAGGCATGAAATTAGAGTTAAGAGTTAAGAGTCCTGGTCTTGCTGATGAAATTGGAGCCAAATAATTGTAACAATAGTGATACCAACTCATACCGAATGTACTGTGCCTTGTTGGTACCAAATCAAGACTCAGTACTGGTGCAGTCTGTATGCTGAACTAGCCTATGTACCTGGCATACTTACACTTTATTACTGCAGTTCCAGTATGGAGTTTGGTGCTGAGATGACAAACATTGGAACAGAGTATAGTATTTTCCACTTAATATTTAATATTAGTTACAAATAAAGTACTTTGGTTACCACTTACCACTTAACACCCTAAGGTTACAAAATAACACCATAAAGGTAATCTCCGTGCTAATGACTCCTACATCTACAAGTACCTAGTTGATAAGAAGATCTTAAAGTATCACAAAAATATCACACTCATGGTTACTGAGGTGAAAAGAAAAACCTGACAAATACCTGGCACCTAAAAATATACACTGGCTGTCAAAAAGTGAACTGAATTGAAAAAAACCAGAATGCTTAAAAATAAAAGAACATACACAGAAGAAGGGAAGATGAGCTCTGGCCAAGAGATGGAAACTAGAGCACCAGTTGACAGTTCTTGCTTCTATCTATACTTTGCCCCTTCCATCACATTAGACCATGGATCAATACATCTAGTCCCCCACAAAACAACAAGTGATCACTTACAAGAAGGCTGGAGCATAGCCAGACTTTGTTTAAATTAACATTTAGAAAGTGATGGAATCTGAGAGTACGGTTTAGTTTAGATACAAGGATTTATGATTTTCAGGTGCAGGCTATCTAAAGGAAAGTGGTTGAAGTTAAGGACCAAAGTTTGAAGCTGAAGGTGAGGAAAGCAACTCTCTAGGTTCACAGATCTCCACCCGAGCTAGGATTCAGTCAATGGATAGTCAATGAATGCTATACATGATAAAAACATTTTAGCATGAATTAAAATTGTTCACAGATCAAACTTCATCATGTTAAATTTACTGTGCTAGCCGGTTATCAGTTTTGTGTAGGGATTAGTATCTGTGTGACATCCATACCAGCCAATAAATATTAAATCTGAGTCAATATTTATCACTCCAATAAACATGGTACATCCTAATTCATAATGATACACGC
Organism: Calamus simplicifolius; assembly: GCA_900491605.1. NCBI lineage: Eukaryota > Viridiplantae > Streptophyta > Magnoliopsida > Arecales > Arecaceae > Calamus > Calamus simplicifolius. Next base: position 501,363 of record UESW01001930.1, on the reverse strand, counting down.
TCATGCCCTGCTTCACCCTTCTGAATATCAGCGAATGACCATCTCAAACAGCTTTATTTCTAAGGCAGTTTAGAGCTTTTCTCAATTGGATTTATAACCTCATGTTGGGAGGCCCTAGGAATTGATCTATCAATTTAATGCAGTAACAGTACAAAATGCCATTATACATGAGAATAAATGCTATAAATTAAGGTAACCGTAAATAACAGCTTCTGCAATACCAACAGTCATGTAAAATACACATGTTGACGTGTAGCCAATATTACACATATCCCCAGTTCTTAATGTGAATTCTGAGCTCTTTTTAATCTGTTCTAAAATGCAAAATTTAGGTGAATCTGATCCCAACTCAATTGTTTGTGGGTTGGATTTGGCTTTGTCTTCTGAACAAGGGGTGGAGACAAATGGGAAAGGACAAATGCAAAGTGGCACAGCATTGGAGGTGGTGTAAGAGAAGAGGTGGCAGGAAGAGAATAAGGCCAAAGCGAGGATTGTCAAAAGGAGAAAGAAGTAGCCAAGGCTGAGAACTAGGTGCTGCTGGGGATAATGATAGAATGATAGAAAGAGATAAATTTCTAACATGGTATGCTTTGGTGGGTGGCCAATGGTTGCTTTAAGCATTTAATACTCAACAGAAGTATCTTGCCATGTGCACATGTCATGCATGAACATAATATGTTACTCAACTATATTTTTGTCTGTGTTTCTGATATGACTATTAAATAACAAAGCTCGTCAGGTGAAGGAGTTGAAAGAATCTAGAAGCAATATTCTTCAAGAAAACCAATGGTTAGCGGAAAGCATATCAGGATTGGAATTGAGGATACAACAGCTTGAAAGAGAAGCTTCTTTCTATGCAACTTCCAAAGTGGAGATGACAAAGGTTATCTTCTGCCAGCTTTTCAATTGCAAATGCTCTAAAAGTTTATTATGCTTTTTATGTACTTGAACTTTGCAAATCCAGATGTATTCGTCAAACTACTTAAGTTTGTCATAAATTCCTATGCTACAATTATTTTGCTACACGCTGCCGTGAAAGTCCAGGCTTTGATCTGTTCTGCTGAAAGTTGAGGTTGGGGAATGTTGGACACTGCCAAAAATTTGTAGGATAACTGTTGGTTGAAGAAGTTGAAAAATATGTCCTTCTATATTGTGATAGATTATTTGATCAGTTTCATCTCTATAAAATTGTCTTCTTACCTACTGTTAATGCGTTTGCATCCAAATCATTATACTACCTCAAGCAATTTACATATTATTAACTTGCATGGTGGTCTAAACGAGCCATCCACCAGACATGAGTCAAAGATCATCGCAGGGTGAAGGGGAATCTTTTAAAAAGGTTGATGACGAGTACAGACTTTTTGGCTTTTTGTGTCCGTGGTAGCGTTGTTTGAATTCTTTGGTTTGACCGTGTTGCTAAGTTTCAAGGTCTATAGATTTTGTACTAATCTTACACTAATTAATAGATGCTCTTTGAATTGTTAGATTTGACTGTGTTGGTTAAGGTTCAATATCTATAGATTATGTACTTGAATTGTCTGAAATCTTACAATTAGCTTCCTTCATCTCACAGCTATTGACTCCTACTAAGGATGTTGCTTTGCTTTCATTCTTTTTTAATGGAAGCTTCAATGGTGGTCCGTCCATTTGTTTTCTAAAAAGCGGTGAGAAAGGAAATATGACATCTGGAATGCCCAATATTAATTAACTTTTAATCGTTCCCTACAACAAGTAATTCTTGTTTCACCTCTGTAACATTCCTCATGACGTAGCAAGGATCGTGACCAAATAATGAAAAAACGAAGCAAACAAAACTCTTTTGCCGAATTCACTGCAGCAATTTTTTATTCAGAAACTAAAGCAATAAGCTTTGATTAATTGACGAGTTAACAACAAGGACATTCATCAGTCCCACAAAAATAAATAAATAAATAAGCATTGATTTCTTTAGTGCTTTAGAGCGGGGGAATTCCAAGAATAAACCCAACATCAGCAGCAGTAACATGAACTTTAGTTTTCTTGCATCATAGACAAGAAGGAAACAAGAGGAATACAATTAAAAAGAACACAGAAATGCACGGAAAATGCAACATAGATAGAAAAATAATAATCTCCTCTGAATGATGCTGACCAGCACCACAATCATCATTGAATGTTAATTGTAATAATAGTGATACGGATCTTGTTGCGGAAATCAGATCAAAAACAAATCAAAGCAATAAACAAACAAAGGAACACCAAGAATTTACGTGGTTCGATCATGGTGATCTACATCCACGGGCAAGGCAAACAAAATTCCATTATCAAAAGGAGGAAGAGGTCTCAAACCCTTACAAAACCCTTACAGAAGTTTTCACATGTATATCTATATATATACTCCCCAAAAAAATACTTCCATAAATAAAACCCTAGCGGACCGGTTTGGTCCGGGCCCAACAAGTATATCGGGTCGGGTCAAAAAACCGGGCCAATATATAAAATTCAAGACATATTTAACAAATCTCCACCTTGGCTTGAATTTAACAAACTAGAAGTGAACATGTTCTCCCAGCATCCCTAAGCCTACGTGAGCTAACTCGGTGTAGGAAACAAGGGATGCAACGAAAAAACATATCCACTTCAAAACAAAAATAGAACTTTCATTCACCTCGCCACCAAGCCCCAGAAGGAGCAAACCTCAAACAAGCATGCCAATCAAGTCCAAGCAATGCTTATACTTGTTGGCGGGAACTATCTTGGTCAGCATATCAGCAGCATGGTCTTCCTTGCCTCTACTAATTTCAACTCCTGGAATACCTTCCTTTTTCTTAAAGACCCATTTACACCCAATGGCTCTTTTTTCTTTAGGCAATGGCACCAAGTCCCAAGTCTGGTTCTTGTGAAGTGATTCCAGTTCTTCAGCCATAGCAACAGTCCACTTTTCTGATTCCGAACAAGTAACAGCTTCAGTATAGGTAGATGGTTCCTGAATACCCATATCTTCTGCTGTCGTAAGGGCATAAGCCACCAGATCAGAAAACCCATATTTTTGAGGGGGTCGAATCTCCCTCCTTTCTCTGCCAGTAGCAATAGAGTATGGCTGCTCCACCTCATCTTGAGCTTCCTCATCTGAACTAGAATCAATAGTAACAATTTGCTCGCTCAAATCATTTTGAGAGCCCTTTTTTCGAAGCTCGACCTGAACCTCCACCTCATTTGTATCACTCTCATGGTTTCCTGCAGACTCATCAACAACATTCCTTTGATCTAGCATAAACTTTTCATTAAAAGTAACATCCCTACTAATAATGAATTTAGGTGAATTAGGTTCCATGCACCACAGACGATAACCCTTCACGCCATCAGCATAACCAACAAAGATACACTTCTTTGCTCTAGGTTCAAGTTTACCATCCTTAACATGATAGTAAGCAGGGCATCCAAAAACCTTTAGATTTGAATAATCACAAGGCTTACCTGACCACATCTCAAAAGGAGTCTTGCATTCAATTGCTGTTGAAGGAGAACGATTAACCAGATAGCAAGACGTGTTAACTGCTTCAGCCCAAAAGCCTTTTCCATGCCAGCATTAGAGAGCATGCATCTTGCCCTCTCCAATAAGTTCTGTTCATCCTTTCTGCCACTCCATTTTGCTGTGGAGTGTACCTGACTGTACGGTGTCGAACGATACCTGCATCTGCACAGAATTCATTAAAATCACCACCACAGAACTCAAGACCGTTATCGGTCCTCAGACGTTTGATCTTCTTCCCTGTCTGATTCTCAACAAGGGCTTTCCACTTCTTGAAGGTTTCAAACACTTCACTTTTTCTTTTCAGAAAATAAACCCAAACTTTTCTGGAATAATCGTCAATAAATGTCACAAAGTAAAGAGCACCACCCTTAGATGGAACCTGTGCCGGTCCCCATAAATCAGAATGTATGTAGTCGAGTGTACCCTTCGTTGAATGTGTGCCTGTACTAAAACTGACCTTGCACTGCTTGCCAAGAACACAGTGCTCACAGAAATCTAGTGAGGATGTCTGCTCACCACATAGTAAACCACGTTTACTCAAAACTGTCATGCCACGCTCACTCATATGGCCCAAACGCATATGCCACAATTTTGTTCTATCATCAGCAGAAACAGAATTTGCTGTGCCAATCGAAGAACCCATAACTGTGCTACCCTGTAGATGATACAAGTGATTCACCTTGTTTCCTCTCATCACAACTAGATTGCCTTTGGTGACTTTTAGAGCTCCACCTCCACCTGAGTACATACACCCAATGGAATCCAAACAGCTCAAAGAAATAAGGTTTCTCTTTAAGTCTGGTATGTGCCTAACTTCAGTCAAGGTTCTCACAACTTTGTCATGGCACTTAATCTGAACAGTACCAATTCCCACAATTTTGCATACTGCATCATTTCCCATAAAAACTGATTCACCATTCAATGGTTCGTATGTGGTGAACCATTCCCTATTTGGGCACATGTGATATGATGCTCCTGTATCCATTATCCAAACATCGTTTGAAAAACTAACAACAGAGCATGTCGTAAGAACTCTGTCTGACACACTAGACTCATCTTTCTCAGCAACATTCGCCGCATCTTGACGTTGACTACGTTGCTTATCCTTTCTCTTGAGCACAGGACAATCTGACTTGTAATGTCCTTTCTTGTGACAATAGTAGCACTCAACGTTCGTCGTATCTCCAGGTGGCCTAGATTTTGAACGACCAACAGATTTCTTTCTAAAAGCTTTATCCTTCTTCTTTGCCCTACCTCTCACGAATAAACCATCTGCCCTGTCTCCACTAGTATTTCCATTCAATTTTGTTCTCAATTCTGCAGAATTCAAGGATGCTTTAACATCCTCTAGAGTTATGGATTCACGTCCATAAAGCATCGAGTTCACAAAATTTTCGTATGAGGCAGGCAATGAGCATAACACGATCAAAGCTTGATCTTCATCCTCGAGTTTAATATCTAGATTTTTCATATCCATAACAATCTTATTAAACTCATTCAAGTGTTCCTTAATAGGCGTACCTTCTCGCATCTTTAGGGTATAAAGACGCTGCTTCAAATAAAGTCTCGATGTTAAAGATTTCTTCATGTAGAGACTTTCCAGTTTCTTCCAAAGACCGGCCGCTGTTTCCTCATCTGCGACTTCTCGCAAAACATTGTCTTCTAGAGACAACTGGATCGCACTATGCGCCTTCTCATCCATCTCTTCAATCTCAGCCGTGGTCATGTCATCTGTATAATTATTATCCAGTGCCCTAACAGAACCCTCTCGCTTCAATAAAGCCTTCATCTTTATTCTCCATAATCCGAAGTTGTTCTGTCCATCAAATGGTGCAATCTGAAACTTCAAAGATGACATCCCAAAAATTTCTAAGAACGAGACGATCAGCTTCACGGACCTAACAAATTCACGGACGGAACAAAGGCTTCCTCTTCACGGTACGGCTGAAAAACAGACTCACGGCGTCGTCACCCTGAGTCGCGATCGCTGTTCGGACCAAAGATCGAGCTGCCGGCAAGGAGACGAATTCTTCCGAAAGAAAAAATTCGCTCTTCTCTTGCTGCAACGAAAACCAAGACCTCTGCTCCAGAATACAACGTTCTGGCGAAACCCTGGGAGCTAGCGACGAGACGAGCCGGGAGCAAACGACGTCCTTCGGCGACCGCTTAGACTCGGTCGAACTGCTCACGTGTCGGTTCCCTTTCCGCTTCGTGGGTGGATCGGATCGGATGGGAGAAGGCCCTCACTGCTTTTTACCAAGTTCTCATCCGCTGCCCACTACCTGGAGCTGCTGCAGAACTCATAGAGCTTCCCGCGGTTGGTGAAGATGATGAGGGCGACCTCGGCGTCGCAGAGCACGGAGAGCTCGTAGGCCTTCTTGAGCAGCCCGTTCCGCCTTCTTGAGCAGCGGCGTTCTCGCAACGACTTGACCTCGGAGAGAGAGACAGAGAGAGGCGAGGTCGGTTCGGTGGGAAGTGTGGCGGCGCTCTCGAGACGACGCAACCTCAAACCTTCGGACGGGCAAAGTTTCCCCTTCAAAGACGACGGTAGCAGAGATCCAACGCGACACGAGCCGAGGCCGGGCTCGATTCGCTGCGCTGGAGAAGTTCCCGCGACTCCGGAACCTGCAGCGGCTTATCCTCTCCAAGATCCAACGCGACGAGACCCCGACGCTAGCGATCGTCAGGAGCTCCAGGCTTCTTTGATTCCGATCGGCTAACCGAGAGAAAACAGAGGACGCTAACCAAAGAACAGAGGAGGCGGCAGGCGTCGAAGAGATTAGGGCTTTTGCACCGCCTCGAAATCCGTGCCTTGCGAGAGCTTCCAAAGACGAAGCCGTGATACAAGAAAAAAAATTAGGGTTAGGTTTTTCCTTTTTTTTTTCAACAAAATTTTCCGAACCAAAGCTCTGATACCAGTTTGTTGCGGAAATCAGATCAAAAACAAATCAAAGCAATAAACAAACAAAGGAACACCAAGAATTTACGTGGTTCGATCATGGTGATCTACATCCACGGGCAAGGCAAACAAAATTTCATTATCAAAGTAGGAGGAAGAGGTCTCAAACCCCTTACAAAACCCTTTTACAGAAGTTTTCACATGTATATCTATATATATACGCCCCAAAAAAATACTTCCATAAAATAAAACCCTAGCGGACCGGTTTGGTCCGGGCCCAACAAGTATATCGGGTCGGGTCAAAAAACCGGGCCTGATATATAAAATTCAAGACATATTTAACAGATCTAATTAAACAATAGTGATAGAGAACTGGGTGGAAAAGAGAAGAAGAGGGGTGGGGGTGGCGTGGTGTGTGGGCTGGGCGGTGGGTTGGGGGGTTTTTTGTTTTTTTAGAGGGGGCGGGAGGAGGGGGGGGGGGTGTTGTGGGCTGAGCGGGGTGCGTTGGGGTGGCGTGGGGGCTGGTGGAGAGTAAAAACATTGCCGACGCTTTTTAAAGCATCGGCAGTTTTACCGAGCGTCGGCAAACTTTTTCTCCACCTTCTCCCTAACAACGCTTTTAAAAGCGTCAAAAGGCTATATTCCGACGCTAAAAAAGTATCAGAAAATAACTTTAAAAGCATCGTTAGCCTTTGCATTTACTGTAGTAATATAGGCTTAAGCTCAAAACAAGGGGCAAGTAATGTAATATGAGTTAGCAAGCCAACCAAATGATGACATATGTCAGACGATCTAAAAAGGATATATGATAATTGAACTAAAGGTGATGTGTATTCCTCTAAAGAAGAAAGCCTTGTATTAGAAGTGACTTTCATTAATAGCGCCTCCTTTGAGATTCAAGCTCATCTAGCCGTTCACCACAAAGTGAACTAAATCAAGAGAACTTCATATACTGAACTGCCAATTGCTTAGGCAGGTTTACGTGCTGCACTCCTTTGGTTTTAGGCTAATCAGATTTGGTTGGAGGGAGATTTCATTATTGTGATATCATGGCTTAATAATTTGAATGTTAATGGTTCTTAGTTAACCCTCTATTGAAAGATATTTTGCAGTTGTTCAATGAACTGTAATTTAGGTATCTAACGCCATCTAGAATTATAGAGAAGCCAGCTGAATGGCTAATTGGCTTAGCAAGTAAGTCTTCCGAGGACAATCCAATCATTTTAATTGAAGATGATATTTCATCTCAACTAGGCTTGCTATAATAAGCAGATGCACTTGATCTTTGTTTCCCTCAAAATTGATTCAGGTCTAGCTGAGATGTCTTTTCCTGCTCCCAAAAAGAAATCCTCTTATGCACTTAAAATTTAATTTTATAGAGAATTTGGTTTTTTTTTTTTTTTTTTTCTTTGACAGAAGATTTTGGTTTAAATTAAGGAGTTGAAGACAACGAAAATAGCTGTTTTCTAGGTTTTCCTTGGCTCCACAATCTGGACATCAGCACGTCTGCTCTTGGTTGGCACAAACTCGACCACTACTTTTTCTTATGGTAGCTGCATTACGTAAATGTAGGTCAAAACGTGGAATTCATGATTCATCTTCGAAGTAACTTCGTGACTTCTGTTACTTTCCTCAAAAGGAAAAAAAGAAAAATTCCATTAATTACGATGCATGCTGACAAGATGTGGCTTAATTTTCGCTTTCAAGGAAAAGAAAAAACAGTCTAAATCTATTACTGTTTTATGCCTACAAATCTCGTTTCAAAAGTTCCAGAGGGGCGAGTTCTTATAGATGTCGCCATAGTCATCGCCACCACAATCACCAGTACCACTCTGAACGTTGAACCCCCACTCCTCCGCCATGAGGCAAAACTCCGGCGAGGACCCCTGTGACAACTGCCCCGTTGCCCTTAACCCTGAGCTCCCTTTTCCTGGATTCATTGCTGTCGCCACCCCTCAACCTCGCTCGCCCCAGCCGGCCTAGCATCGTCTACTCTCTTCGGTCCATTGCGAGCATGTTTCCTGGCAGCCGTCCGTATCTCCGGCCGGCTCAACTTATCCGCCGATGATATGTCCGGCGGGTGGTCCGGGAAGTTTAATGCTGCTCCTGGGCCCTTTAAACAGTACATTGCAGCATCATAGGCCCTGGCTGCCTCCTCGGCAGTGGCGTAGGAACCCAGCCAGATCTTCTCCCGGCTTCTCGGTAGCCTCACTTCCGCCACCCACTTGCCCCACCTCCTCAATCTGACACCTTTGAACCGGAGCGGGCCGGCCGGCTCGTTACCCGTCGACGGCTGCGGTTGCTTGCCGAGGAGTCTCGGAGCCTCATCATGCAACATGAACGGAGTACTAGTGTCTGGCTGGACGGAATATGCTCCCCAGGACATCAAGAGTGGAGATCGATCGGCAGCTTGGCGGGAGTCATCAGCAAATTTAAGGGGGTCAGAGCAGGTGATCCCGCGTTGAGATGTGTCGTTCAGTGAACCGTACGGAGGAACGCGGTTTGCCAGTAGGATTTCTCGGTTGGGGTCTAGATAGAGGGACGGGACGGTGGGAGAGCGTGGCTAGTCGCTGCCTTGAGGCGTCCTTGGACTGGTGCGGCATCTCGGGCTTACCGATGCTTTCCGCCGTAAAACTAAAAGGGGTTGCGGCGCGCCCTGTCGCTGTCTTCCCGCGGTATTTGTGACGGGGCCAACCCGCGCGTATGCGGCTACGCCAGGTCATGGTCCTGAGTTGTCATCAACGGGGAAAGTCTGGCTCATAATTTGCGGCGTTTCCACTTGTACGAGAACCAATTTAGGACCAGATTTCCATAATCTAATATCCGTTGAGGGTTTTGTTAACGGCTACTCCGGTGCAGCGCCTATTATTTGCCTGTAATTCTTTTTTTTTAATAAAAATCTAAATATCTGACTTAATTGAAAATAAAAACAGAAATAAAATGTATGAAAAGTACTCTTATTTTTAAAAAATCCAACTATTAAATACATTTAAAGTATAATTTTAATTTAATTATTTATTTAATTTATAAAATTATTAAATGTGATATAAATTCAAAACTCACTTCAACTAAACTCATCTAAGCCTTTTTTCCAACTACGTAGGGTCGGCTACATGAATAGTCCTTCATTCTACTCTATTCAAGACTAAGTCGATACTCAAATTATAAATAATTATATCTTCTTAATTATTTTTGTTCATATTAGTTTAGGTCTATTTTTACTTTTATTAGTACCATGCACTATTAACAGAACATTCTTTCTAATTGGAGCATCTAAAGATGTTCGTTGTATAAGTTTAAAACTAGTTTCTTAAATTTTATCTTCAATTGAGACTACTTCTGTCAATTCTCATATATGTTTATTTTTAATACTATCTTTTAAAGTTCTATCACATATTAATCTTAATATGCATATTTTTGTTGCACTTAATTTATTCACATAGTGATTCGATATTACCCAACACCCTATTTCATATAGCATAGCTGGCTTAATAGTGGTTTTATAAAATTTATATAAATTTAAAAATCAACTATAATTCATGTTAGTGAACTTCCTTCCATTTAATTCTAAAAAATATAAAATTTGGTTTAAGAATCTCTTATAAATTATGTTGCCGCTGATTCTCGTTATCCAACCTAGGAGCGGTGCACGTCAAAATTCGGATAGCATTTTTTCATCCTGATAAACTTACAAAACAGTATTTGCATAGGAATCATAGGGGGTGATCCCTGCAGAAGATCCTTCGACGTTCAAGTCAGTAAGAATCCTCAACAAGCAGGTGTAAAGAGAAGGTTCTTGTGGAAGGAGTAATGGCTTCTGGTTAGAGTTTTTAGGTTTAGAGAATGCATTCAGAGACCCTCCCTAGGGGGTCTTAGGACATGGCATTTATACACTACTAAGATGAGAAGTCATCACCTGATTTTTTTAAGTGCATTTTAGGTAGTCAAAAGTCGAGACAGTTGAGTTTCCATCGATCATGGGGGTTAGCAGTTTGAGGAGCCTTATTGGGATTTTGAAATTCCATTAATCATGAGCGGAACGTCGGCTCTTGTTTCCATTTTGGAAAGTTTGTTCCAAGATCTTGGTGATCATGGCAGTTCATCTCCTAGGATATCAAGAGTTGTGATGGCGCTTATGTTCGAGAGGATGAGGCTCGACCTTGCTAAGATTCGGAGATAGCTCGGTCTTGCCAAGGGATGAAAATAGCTCGGCTTTGCTAAGGTCGAAGAAGGCTCAGACCTGCCAAGGTATGGAGACTGCAGTCAGTGTGGCTTATCTTTTTCTGATTGTGATAGTTAGCAGGTCAGAGCTCGAAAGTGAGCCTTGCTGACTGCCACATCTGTCAACTAATGACGATTTTAGGCCATCACAAACTCTACGCCCTATATCTGAACCTACACTTTGGACTAGAGAGTGGGGGGGCATGTGATGCGGAATAAAATCCCGGGAGATGAACTGCCATGATCACCAAGATCTTGGAACAAACTTTTCAAAATAGAAACAGGAGCCAAGTACGATGCTCTGCCCATGATTAACGAAATTTCAAATTTTTAATAATGCGTCCATCGGTCTCCTCAAACTGCTAACCCCCATGATCGACGAGATCGCAACCGTCTCAACTTTTGACTACCTAAAATGCGTCCAAAAAATCAGGTGACGACTTACCATATCAATGGCGCATAAATACAACATCTCAAGACCTCTCAAGGGAGGGTCTTTGAATGCATTCTAAGTCTAAAAACTCTAACCATAAGCCATTACTTCTTCTATAAGAACCTTCTCCTCACATCTGATTGCTGAGGATTCTTATTGACTTGAGTATCGGAGGGTCTTTCGTAGGGACCACCCCCTACGATTTCTGGATGAAGATTGTTTTGCAGATTCTATCAAGATGGAAGAACGCTACCCAGATCCCAACATGCACCGCCCCAGGTCGAAGAACAAGAATCGGCGGCAACAAATTATAATAGAATTATTTTATTTTTAAAAAGTTTATTTAAAAAAAGGTATTCACCTAAGTAGTCTAAAAAAGTTGTACATGAAACTAAACAAAGCAAAAAATATTTATACATATATAGATGCATTTAGTAGCTGGATTTTTATTTTTTAAAAAGAGTGTATAAGAAAGTGTGCTACACGTATTTTTGCTTTAATTTTATTTTCAAATAAGAAAAATATTTTATGCATTTGTGAAAAAGTTAGAAAACGATTTATTAATAACTTTAATCAACTAATAAATGCTCCTATGCAATCGTTGGATTTGTTTTCAATCAAGATAATTATTAAGCATCCGTTGAGATGATTTAAGAGGCTAAAGATATTGGACGACACTTTTAACGGATTGAGTTGAAGATTGCTTTTTGAAAATATTATAGGAGAAAAAAAAATGTTAGTGAAACCCTTTTGGTGGGGAACGAACTATATTTTAGGATGTGGTGGTGGAGCAGGCTGGCCCCATTCCACATGACACGCTGCAGCCATCATCGCCGTTCTCCTCGTGAGTCCTGAGTTACACCAGTTTTCCGACCCTTTTTTAGGATTCATAGCGACACATCGTGATCCCGGCAAAAGGCCTCCTCGTTCTATTTGAAATTCTAATAGAACAGGTACTTCTGAATGTTTTCTTTTAGCTTCTTATTTCTCTGAATACGATCAGTTTGGATCTTTCTGGTTAAGTTAACAGAGCATATATATATATATATATATATATAGAAGTCAGCTAAGGCCTAAGGTGGCATTTAATGCTAATTATTTTCCTCCGTTTTGAATAATATCACCTCAAACCCCTTGAAACTAAATACCTTTGCATAAATTGATGACTGGACAAAAACGTTATTTAGAGAGTAAAAAAAATAGCTCGTATAAGTATTTTCCAACAAGCAATGTTATAGTGCGGCCCATTGTATGACCACATTTTTCCCTATGCTGCTTGGCTGACAAGGTGGGGGATGGGGTGTAATTCATTCAAGATTGCAAAATAATTAGTATGTGGCTATAATTTTTTTGAGCAAGTTAAACGGTGGATATTTCATTAGAATAAAGAACTAAAAAGTCAAAGCAATAGAGGAGTAAATAAAATGAAAAAGAAAAGAAATAGGGGAAGGGGGAAAAAAAGATAGAGAGTCCTTACGGTCCAACCAGACTGAACAACACTAAATTGTCTTGAGTCTTACATAACTAAGATTTGAAATTCGGCATTCCAAATAAAAGGTACCTAGGTTGCTTTGATGCTATATGGTGTAGAATTATAACCTTTTAAGGATTCATTTGGTTCGTGAAAATAATTCACTGAAATTCATGATAAGAAAAATATAATTTAGCAACAAAAAAATTCATCGCTAAAATTATGAATTCCGTCGCTAATCTAAGTTAGCGATGGAATTGCGACGAATATAATCTGTACCAAAAATGCTCCTTGCAAAACATCTAGCAATGGATATAATGGCCGTCGCTAACTTAGTGACAGAATATTAAATTTTTTAAAGCAACGTATTTTCCATAGCTAATTATGACTAGCGTTTGACCGACGTTGGGCATTGCTGGGCCATTTTGTATGTTCTCTCCATGTTCAAAGACTTTGATCTCAATGTAGCCAGGGAGTGAAATTGCCTAGCGAAGCAACCTGGTCAGGCCTCCTATGGGCCAACCAGACAAACAGTTCATTTATTGATCTTTTAAGATTGAAATGGTTGTTAAGAGATAAAAGAACGGAAGCAAAGGAACATACCACTCGTGCAGCAGCGGAAGCAAAAGCTCGTCGGCCGTCAAGGGCTACAAGAGTCCTCAATGCGTCCACACCCCTAAGCCGCGGTGCCGGAAGAAGGAGGAGAAAGAGCCCTTCGGTTACCTATGTGTCCTTCTCTCAGAAGACCTATACTAAAAAGATACCTTCAGTCTTTTTATAAGAAGGAGAGCAGCGGATAAGCCAAAGGTTTATCAAGGACTCTTCGGAGTGGACGTATTAATTAGCACCCAGGCCAATAATACGTATTATCGGATACCGAGTGGATGTATTAATTAGCACCCAGACCAACAATCTCCCACTCGTCCACACAGGAACATAATAACCTCCTCTCTCAACTTGCAGTGCGGTAGGGTGTGCGACCCGACGAAACTCACACACAGTGACACATAGCGGATAAACTGCATTAAGTTAATAAATAACTAACACAGTGAACATGAATACAATCCAATCCCGTCTGTGTCCTAGATAATCCGATCACACCTGATCAAACACTCTCAATCCCTCAAGAGATCTACCCTGAGCAGCACTTGAAAAAACACAAGGTCATAATGTTGGTATCCATAATCATATGCAACACATACACATGATTGCCCGGGCAATGGATCACAAACATAATGTGTGGTCGTGAATAATCTTCCTTGAACACTCATACCAGTCCATCATTGTCCAGTTGACTTCCTAGGATTGTCTCATGTAGCCACATCAATTCCATGACCCTAGAGGATAAGGTTAAGGAAGTCATACTGTACTCCAACTTCATGATATAGGTTCAAGTCCAAGGACACTTCATAGTTGTAAGGCTCACACGGTAATGAAGAGGGAATATATCGCATTACCCCTTACAGGATCGACTTTAGCACATGCAACGTAATACATGCTACGATGGAGCTCCCACTCAATGGGTCATGTCATACTCAAACATCGTACGAACACAAGTCCAGGCATCACAAAGTTGCCTGACTCGAGCACACACCAATGCTCCCAGTTCGGCTATAACAGGCTTAGTACGGATCTGTGGACATATCACTATTGATACATAGCTCACGCATATTTATGCTCCGTACTCAACTCTCCTGAGTCTCATCTCAGTCCAAACTGAGGCGACTTTGATTATAATCTATTCTATTATAATTTATGTAGCACATTTCGTAACCCATGCAATCTGCAACTCATGCATTGCTACTCAAGCATCTATAATGGCTACTTTAGTCTCATCCTGCCAACTACAAAAGTGTCAGGGCGATCACCCGTGTGAGTGGGCTGATCTAAGCCTGTGATATTTATACACATATGTGCCTATAAATATGAACTCATCATAATAATGAAAATAAACATTTCATAAACTTTAACACATAGTCATTGATGTCCATACAATCCCTGTCTGACAAAAAACAGACACAAACTCCTACATAAGTCTGAAACATAACACAGTCTGTCACACTCTATACAGACCTAGACCCCTCACATGAGCCTAGAACACATCCCTAGGAATATGCTTCATCAGAGGATCAGCCAGCATCCTGCCAGTGGAGATATGTTGTAGGATAACCTCTCCTTGCTTTGACCATGTCTCTAATGAAGTGATATCTGATGTCAATATGCTTGATCCTTCCATGGTACTTAGGATCCTTAGCATATTGTAATGCTGTCATACTATCAGAACTGATCTGAATAGCCTCATGTGAAGTAGCTGATATCTCAAGGTGCCTCAAGAACCTCTTCAGCCACACAGCCTCCTGGACAACAGCTGAACAAGCAATATATTTGGCTTCCATGGTGGACAGGGCGGTACAGCTTTGTTTCTTACTGCACCAAGTGACAGCTCCACCTCCAAAGATAAACACGTATCCTGTAGTGGATCTATGCTCATCCCTATCACCTGCCCAATCAGAGTCACAAAAACCCTTTAATCTCAAATCTTCACCCTAATAGCATAGGGTGAGATTGGCAGTACCACGAAGGTAACGAAAAATCCTTTTCACTGCAACCCAATGAGCAAGTCCTGGATTACTTTGATATCGGCTAACCAAGCCGACTGCAAAGCAAATGTCAGGGCAAGTATACAACATAGCGTACATCAAGCTCCCTACTGCACTAGCATAGGGGATCCTGCTCATCTTTTCTCTCTCCTCATCAGTTTTAGGGCACTGATCGATGCTTAAAGTACAGCCCTTCTCTATTGGAGTATCAACGGGTTTAGAATAGTGCATTCGGAATCGTTCTAAGACTTTCTCAATATATGTTTCTTTTGACAAACCAAGAAACCTCTTAGCACGATTCCTTAGGATCCTCACTCCCAGCACAAAATTTGCCTCACCCATATCCTTCATCTCAAAGACTAAGGACAGCCACTCCTTAGTGGCTTTGATCACTCCAATAGAACTCCCAGCAATTAGGATGTCATCTACATACAACGCCAAGATCAGAATCCCATCGTCTGATTTCTTAATGTACACACAGTGGTCCTCCTCAATCATATCTAAGCCAATCGATGTAATGGCTTCATGAAACTTAAGGTACCATTGCCTAGATGACTGCTTAAGACCATATATAGATCTTCTAAGGCGGCACACTTTGCCCTCCTGTCCTTTGGTCACAAAATCCAAGGGTTGATCCATATAGATCTCTTCATCCAGGCTTCCATCAAGAAACACTGTTTTAACATCCATTTGATGTAGCTCCAAATCTAAATGAGCTACAATAGCTAGGATCAGGCGAATAAAGGCAAATCTCACCACAGGAGAAAATGTCTCCTCAAAGTCTACACCCTCCCTCTGGGTATAGCCTTCACCACAAGACGAGCTTTGTACTTATCAATTGACCCATCAGCCTTGTGCTTTATCTTAAGAACACACTTATTTCCTATAGATTTGCACCCAGGCGGAACGTCTATCAAGTCCCACACATGATTCTTGGCTGTCGATATCATCTCATCTTCCATAACAGCTTGCCACTCACAATGAGCAGGTAAATCGAGCGCTCCTTCAACAGAAGCAGGCTCATCTGGATCCAACGAAGTGCAGAGAAACACATTCCCTTCGATCCCAAAATGTCATCGTGGAATATGACCATGTTTGCTTATCCGTAACTACGGATCTGGACCTTGAAGACCGCTCTCAGATAGTGCATCAACCCTCATAAGTGAGCTCCTACTAGGCTCAGCTTGTGCGCTCCCACTGTCTAGTGCGACACTCCCACTGGGTCTAGCATTCCCACTATCTGTGGCGATCTCTGAGATAGGTCGAAAATCTCCTCCCTCGCCAGAGATAGTAGGAAGGTCCTCCTGTAACTCATACAGAGACAGGTCCTTTCTAATTTCACCAATGCTCGGGAATTCATTCTCTAGAAACTCGATGTCTCTGGACTCCACTTCAGTCAACCCTCCATCAGGATGTGCACCATACATCACGTAACCCTTCGAATTCTCAGGGTACCTGATGAACACCTTTTTGCTGGCTTTAGGACCCAGCTTTCCCAACTTATGGGAGGCGTTGTGAACATATCCTGCTAAGCCCCAAGGGCGCAAATGATTCACAGAGGGTCGCTTGCCATTCCATAACTCATATGGAGTGGAGGGTACCATTTTACTAGGGACACGGTTAGGGATGTAGGCAGCAGTCAACAGCGCATCTCCCCAAAAACTGATTGGAAGATTGCCTTGCGCCATCATCGACCTAACCATGTCTAGTAAAATCCTATTGCGATGCTCGGCAACACCATTCTGTTGCGGTGTCCCAGGAATGGTAAGCTGCCTACAAATCCCCTTTTCCTCACAGAGCCGCTTGAATTGCTCAATAGATATTTGCAACCTCTATCAGTCCGGATAATCTTCAAAGACCTCTCCTTCTGATTTTCTACCTAGCTAAAAATCGTCTGAAACAATCTAGCACTTCATAGCGGTGGGAAATCAGGTACACATACCCGAATCGCGAAAAATCATCTATAAATGTGAGGAAATAGGAAGCGCCATGTCTCGCCTTGACACTCATGGATCCACAGATATCAGAGTGAACTAGCTCTAATGGATGAGAGGCCCTAGTAGCCTTACCAAAAGGCTTTCTTGTTGCCTTTCCTGCTAGACAAGACTCACACACAGGTAAACTTATCTTAGTAAGGGCCTAATAGCCCAGCTTTAGCCATACGTGCCATCCTATCTTGGCCCACATGACCAAGTCTGGAATACCAAAGAAAATTATCATCACAGGCAGGAATAGAAGCACAATAAAAAGAGGAGTAAGAAGCACACAATTAAACATCAAGTCTAAAGAACCCTTGTGATAAATATCCATAAAAGGACAAAACACCATCCAGATAGACTGACATGCGGTCACCAGAAAAACTAAAAGTGTAACAAAGTGCCAACAGGGCAAGAACAGAACAAAGATTACACCGATAGTAGGGACATACAAAACATCATGTAGGATCAACACATGTCCACCACAAAGCGTAACACGATATGCTCCTACACCTAAAACCTGCTCACGCAGACCATTCCCAAGCACGATAAACTGGGTATCTACGGGTATTCGGTGAAAATCCACAAAACCAGCTCGATCTCGCACTATATGTTTGTTTGCTCCCGAATCTACAATCCAATCGGGGAGCGAGTCAGCAACTAATGCATATGAACAAACATAGAGAGTTTAATATGGAGCATACCTTCTTTGGCTCAGTGCAATCACGAGCAAAATAGCCTTTAGCTCCACAATTGTAGCACTTAATCTTTGTCATATCTCTCTTGCCCCCTCGACGTCCTCTCTTAGGTTTGGCCACGATTTTTTCTTTATATCCCTGAGCACTCCTGTTATGTACCTTTCCTTTCTTTTGTTCTTGGGCCTTGAAGACCCATCAGTAACCACATATGCCGAAGGAAGGGAAGTCTCAATGCGCTCAGCCTCTAGCTCAAGGTGACGAGCAATATCCTCAAAAGTCTTGATGTGCTCACTATAAGTCATCAAGAGCTTTATTTGACTCCACTGAGGGTCAGGCAGCGAACGAATCACTGCAAGGACCTGTTGCTCATCAGTAAGGTCAACTCCAGCAGCCTTTATATCCCTAATCATGTTTTCCATCACACGAAGGTGGGTCAACATAGAATGATCAGGATCCTTCACTACAAGAAAATAGTATAATAGTGACAAAAACTTCCATCACTATTCCGTCACAAATTGGGTTAGTGACGGATTAATGACGAAAATCTTATCGTCACCATTTTTGCCGTCACTAAAATTAGTGACGGAAAAAGGTCCGTCACAAAATAATAGCGACAGATTGTGACGGAAAGAAGTCCATCACAAAATAATAGTGACGGATTTGTGACGAAATATTTCGTCAAAAATTTGTGACGGAACATATTTTTCGTCACTAAATTATGACGGATTAGTGACAGACTATCCATCACGCATTATTCCGTCACTATTCCATCACAAATATTTCATCACTATTCCATTAATTTAGTGATGGATTAGTGACAAAAATTTAGTCACTAAAACTTTCGTCACTAGTCCATCACTAATAGTGATGAATTAGTGATAAAAGAATTCATCAATCATTTGTTATTGTTCCATCACTAATCATCACTAATATTTTCGTCACTAATCCATCACTATTATTCTATCAGAAATCCATCACTAATCCATCGTTAACCTAAAAAAATTTAACCAAATATTTATTCTTATAAATTTAAAATTATTTTTAAATTAATATATTTAATGCATTTTAATAAAATTTATAGATGAAAATTCAAATTTAAGAATAAAATATGCATTTCATAAAATAAGATAAATATAACTGTATACATCAACAATACTAATGTTTTATACATTAGACATCAAATTATTAAGATGTCTTCGGCTGCCTTAGGGACTCTACACTTGAGAAATGTACATCTGAAGCAATCCTTTGAACACCGTTTACTGGCTCCCTCTGATGTAGCATGAAGTGAACAATGCTAGTGTGTGACGTCCACCTGCAGCTACTGAAGCAATCCTTATTTTCATGTTAAGTATCACTAGACATGTAGGAGCTGAAAGAGTTTCATCACCAGATGTTGGGCTCTCATGTCCAAGCTTAGACATGCTAAGCCTGTGTCTTTTGGCCCTAATTAGATTTGAACTTATTTCTATATTCAAGAACATGTACCATCATGTATGCTAGTTGATGATATAGTGCAAATCAATGAGAAAAGAACATAAGTAAATGCTAAATTGGATTTATGAACGCAAGCTTTCACTATTGGGGCCCCAATTAGTATTGATGGACAAGAGATACCATAAGTGATTTGTTCGGCTATATGGAAACTATTATACAAAAATAAGGAGAGATAAATGGAGACATATTTAATAGAATTCCAGCTGATCGTATAAACTGAAAAGTTGCTTCTGGGGTATATGACTGATAAATACCCTGACAACTTGAAGGAAAAGTTTATTGAATGACACTAATGCCATGCTGTATGGCTCAAAATGTTGGGCATTAAATAGGATTGAAGAAATGGATGCATAACAAAATTGAAATGGATAAATGAAAAGTGATTGCTTTTAAGCTTATTTTAAATATGTAGCTAGGACTATCTTAAGCTTTTAAAATATCTATTGTTGAGGCATGATTGCTGATCTATCAATAAAATCCAGAAAATACTGTTACAATTAAAAGCAGCAGTGGCTTTAAATAGACACTAAACTGCTGGAAAGAAGTTATTCATCGGCTTTAGACCATTGAAGTTAATCACATTATTTAGTATTTTTATAAATAAGCATTGTCTGATTTTCCTTTCGAAGAAAATGTTTAGAATCATTCTTCAGTTTTAACAATTGAAACACAGTTCCATGTGTCTGTTTGTATTCAGCATTGTCAAGTCAGTTATTTTAGATATCCCTGCAGTTTACCTTAATTACCATAAAGGTTTCTTTGCATGCACAATTCCTGATTGGTATGTGGAATTCAAAATCTTTGTCATGTCAAAGGAGGATGTTATGAGTTTCCTGCTTTCATATTTAATTACGCATAAATTTCAGGTAGAAGTAACCCATGCTCGGGCAATTGATGAAATTTTTGATGCAATAAGCTATAAAAAGGGATCTGCTGTCATTCGAATGCTGCAAGCATATATTGGCTATGATGTATTTCAGGTTAGATTTATTTAAATCATATTCTGTTTGGTTAGGTAGCTGGTGTTCAGGTTAGATTTATTTTAAATCGTATTCTGTTTGGTTAGATTCCATAACTTTGAAATTAGATGTGTGCTCAGTTATCTTTTGTTAGATGTTGAGGTAATGTTTCAGCACTATGATTCATATGCATAAACTTTGTTTGAGCTATTGGCATCTCATAAAATTTTCCTGTGACATTCACGAAATGATGTCCACCAAAATTCAGTTTATCTTTTTTTGCAAATGAATAAAAGGAAAGTTCAGATGCTGAAAAATTCTGTGGTTTATGGACTCACTAAATTATTGTCAAAAAGAAATTTTCAGATTTTTTCTGATATTTTATTTCTCTTAATCATTTTCTTAATTTATGATTAGAAAAATTTTGCAAACAAGTCCATGATTTTTTTGATAAAATAATCACTGGTTACTCTGCTGTATTTCTTATTTCACATGTTATTCTCTCTCTCTCTCTCTACCATCTTGCTAAAGATTTGGAATCTTTGCTGAAGTAAAACTTTTGCATTGGCAAGTGAAATTTGAGGAACTAGTGTGAGAGTGAATGCCAGTTCTTGAAGGCATATAACCAATAAGGATATTTGCATAAATTGTCCCTATTGTACATTGCCATGCTAGATGCCCATGTTTGCAAATCCATATGTAAGTTATGGAGTCAAATAACAAATACAAGAATACATTAACAGTGAATTGATTGACAGTAGTGTGCAAATAAACTTTGATAAGTTATCTGACAAACAATCTCTAATAACTGTCAACAAAAGGTTTATAAGAACTAAGTGTTCGCCACAAGAACAATGGACTGACCCATGCAAGGGAAACAAACCCTCTNAAAATAATATGCCATCCTCACAACAACTAAAGTCTGGAGTCTAGTACATGGCAAGCTCTGTGGAAATTGGGTGAGGGTTATATCTTGTTGTAAGGATATGTTCTTTCCCAAAATACCACCATGGTATTGTAAAATGTCCTCATAATGCTTTCTCAAAAATCATTTCAAACAGCATAGATATAATGCTATTGGATTAATGCTGCTTATCTCTAGAAGGTTTTAGAGAAAAACTAAAGAGAGAGAGAGAGACCAAAAACAAGGTTTCTTGTTGGTAGTTGGCATGGATGATTTATTCACAATGCATCTTTGCAAAATTGTCCTGGAGTTTGGTATGAGCCCTGAAGAGTTGGAGATGTTCACGTACTGTAAGTTGACATAATTACTAAAGCAAACTATGCAAGCATAATTCTATAGAATCTAGGAGGATGCATGCTTAATGCACAACAGTTGGAGAGTTGGAAGAAATAAAAGAAGCTAGATTATATTATTGCTTATCAAGAGTTGGAAGAAATAAAAGAAGCTAGATTTATATTGTTGCTTATCAACAAAGGGCTTGTTTGGCTTGGTAGGATGTTTTAGGAATCCTATGGGAATGCATAATGCTACAACAGACACATAATACAACAACCAATGGAAAACACTATGGGCAAAATATCCAATAGTTCTATTGTTTTTGTGTTTGGTTGTCCTCGTTAAAAGTTAAAAAAAAAATCCAAAGAACACATAATACAACAACCATGGAAACACTATGGGCAAAAATATCCAATAGTTCTTGTTCTTTGTTTGGGTTGTCCTCATTAAAAGTTTAAAAAAAAATCCAAATGACCTGGTGCATCAAAGGCCAACCAGAGTCTCTAATTGGTCTTAATTTTGAGCCTGAAGTGATGTAGTTAGTTCCTATTTAGTTACATTGTTTTAGATTGAATAGTAATGTAGTGGATGCTCAACTAGCAAAGAATTGGAATGCCAGGAAATCATGTCTTTTTACTAATGCTTATCCAAAGGAGAAATGCTTATCTACTAGAGAAACCCAAGCCACTTGCTTTTCCTAGAAAGAAACCGGAGAACTAAAGATGGCTATGAATCTTCACATTCATATGGCTTTCACTTGAAGATATAGTGAGAATGACCTTCCTGATTAGCCCCCATATGGAATTCACCCAATGCTGACCTATATTCTTTCTTGGCTCAATTATCTCCCATATGAAGCTTAAGTTGAGCTAACTAGAGGAATACTTTAACTCTGAAGTTTAAGGACCAATAAAGCAAGATGAGATGAATATCTTTAGTAATTAATGCTTGTTTGCCAGGAAATTAGTAAGAAGCTTGGTGCAAACTTATCTTATCCAAAGTTTATTTTAGTATGGGTGAGCAAAACTGTTGGGGAGTTTGTTGAAAAACTATATGCCCCAATCCTTTTGATTTTGATGATTACTAAAAGCCATTGAGTACATTAAAATATGCAATGAGCTTACTTACATGTGCAATGAATTTATTTGAACAATCAATGAGAATGTTAAAGTTTGAATTAATCATTTTGAAAGTAACTTCAAGCTCAATATTTTAAGCTTTCAAAAAGAAATTTATAATTCATAGATTAATCAATGAGTTTTTGGAATACTTCTTGAATTAATTCTTAATGTCATTTTATAGATTCAAGTCAAAACAATGATTTAAAATGAATCTGGAACGATTTTAAAATCAATCAGAAAAGTTTCTGATTTTTGATACGTTCCGGAGCCGACTCATGAGTTTCAGAGTCGACTCCCCTCAGAGAACAGAAATATGTATCTGTCTCGAGTCGACCATGTAATTCACGAGTCGACCCCGATTTAGTCGAGCTGACTCTATGACTGGCGAGTCGACTCCGCTCAGACACCAGAGGTGTATTTTTCTGAGCACTTCGCGAGTCGACCCCAACTTTTCATGAGTCGACCCCCGACTTTCAGGAGTCGACACTTTACTTTTGGTGAGTTGACCCCATGACTTTCTAACATTTCTATTTTTAGTATCACGAGCTCGAGCCGACTCGGGAAAAGCATGAGTCGACTCCAGCAAATCTGGGCAAAATTTTTACGGATGCCAACTCAGCTCCAACGGTATGATTTTTGCTTAACGGCTATTTTTCTTTGTCTCTAACGGCTAATATTCTTGCAGAATCTATAAATAGAGAAGCTGTTTTCAAATCAAAGGAGACGAATAGGAGAAATTTATTTCAAAGAAAAAGAAGAGAAAATCAGAAAATAGAGCATCAGTTGAAAAAATCCGAGATTCAAAATAGAGTGAAAGAAAGAGTGTGAAATCAAAGGAAGTTCCTTCTGTGTCAAGCTCAAATCCAAGGAAGCTTCTGAAGAAAATCCAAGTGCTATTCAAGAGTATATCAAGAGATTTTCAACACTTAAAGAAAGAGGGAAAGCCAAATCAACTCCAACACATCTTCCGTGAAGAATCCTAGCTGAGGGCTGGTTCTACACCACCAAGGAGTTGAAGAAAAGAAAAAAGCTCAAGCCAACCAACTGCAAATCAGGCTTATCTAACTCTATTCTTACATTTGTTTATCTGCTCATTAAGGAGCCATTGTAACTAAACAAACATATTTCTATTCTTGTGACTAGCTCAATCTGAGGGATTGAACTAGAGGAGGTAGTCTTACCTCAGTTCAAGCTTGGTTAAGCTTGGGATTAAGGTTTTCGTGCTGGTGAGCTTTTGAAAACCAGCTAGGTTCGTTGTGCGCCCGGAAAACAACAAGTTCGAGTTGTGAGCTTGTAAAACAACTGCTGTAATCTAGGGGTGATTATAGTATGGACCCAAGTGAATCTTGGGAGTGGACGTAGGTGTTGGATACACCGAACCACTATAAAATCCTTTTGTTTGCCGTGATCTATTGTCTCTATCTCTATCTCTGTTTTATTCACTGCAATTTATATTTACTTTGCATTGCCTTCATTCATCTCAAGCCAAATAATTTAAAAGGCTAATTTTTAAAGAACCCAATTCACCCCCCCCCCCCTCTTGGGTTCATCTGGGCCAACACAACAATTCAAAGTTTAATGAATTAGGGGAATCTAACCGATTCCTCCAATCTTCCATCAAAAAGGAACAATCAATTCAAAAAGTTTCACACTTTTAAGCATTATAGATATCCATCCACAAAGGTGGATAAAAGAAAGACGTATCATGAGCATATTACAAAGCATGCTGCAAGATAGACTTCTATAATGAGGAAACAGCATCTATTTAAGATTGTTCATGTAAAGCCTGATATCAACTTCCAAATGCAAATATTCTACTTCACTTATTTGATAAACTCTAATAATAAATAATGAAGTTAGACAGGCATACATACAGAAACACAACCCACCAGGCTAGCTAATCCGTCCAGGTCGTTTGTTGACCAAAGAGCCTTTGGCCCCATCCCTAACCAGTTTAGGTGACAACCCAAATTTAGGTCCTTAAAGTATAAAAAGAAGTGCAAATGCCACCCTTGGTTTTCCCAAGAATGGCTTGGAACCTAGATAAAGAATAAATGCTTACATACTTCTGTGTATTTGATAATACAAATACCAAAATATTTTATTTTAGTGTCACAACCTAAAAACAATATAGCATCAAGGCTATTGAATTTTGTTTTGATCTCATAATAGATTC
Source organism: Calamus simplicifolius (assembly GCA_900491605.1). Classification (NCBI taxonomy): domain Eukaryota; kingdom Viridiplantae; phylum Streptophyta; class Magnoliopsida; order Arecales; family Arecaceae; genus Calamus; species Calamus simplicifolius. The sequence continues at coordinate 476,555 of UESW01001930.1, read as the reverse complement.
AAGCAATATTCAACTCTTGGGTAGCAAGACACAAAATAGTCCCTATCAACCAGGTAGCACACTTAGTTCAAGTGATATAAGATTCTTTCCAAATTGTCAGAGTTCAAGTGATATAAACCTTGAAAGTAGGTTGTGCTGAAGAGGGGCCTTGAACCCTAGCCTTCTTGAAAGCTGCACCAGCTGCTGTGCTGTTGCACTTGGGAAAGAAAAAGAAGAAAGAAGAAATAAATATGTTGTGTTGTCTATAGTGTTTTTGCCCTAAAGATACATGTAAACATATAGATCACTTTAGAATAACAATTTTAATTGGAAAGCATAGAGTATGTAAGAACAAAGCACAATAAGTTAGAAGAAGAAGAAGAAGAAGAAAGTCATGTTTAAGAACATAAACACTTCCCAAAGCTTTTGGAATCTGACCATGACAAGACACTTAGATAAGTGAACCAAGCACAGCAATGTAGAGAATAACTGACCCATGTAAGAAAATTTTTCCTCTTTAACATGCAAATAACATCATTTTAATTGACAGAATTGGATGTCTTTTCCAAGGATTAGATTCTTATGGATCAGAAGTAGATGCCATGAGGTCAATAAACGAATGGAGATATCCAATCCCAATAAAAGTAAAGCCAAAATGAAAATAATATCCTCTTTTGTGGATCATTGATGTGAATACAATTTTGATTATAAGTAGAACATTAAATAGCAAAGTTAGTTGATAAGAAGCCCAACTAATACAGATCTTTTATCATGCATAGAAACACACTTCATGATAGGCGTTACACTGGAATTGCTTTCTTCTTCATCCCATGGGAGTTGCCTTCAAGGAGAATTTCCAGTGACATTGTTTTCTTGTGCCGAACTCTACCAGTTTCTTTCAACAGAACAGCCAACCTCTTCTTCTCATCATCTACAGCTAGATTGGCTGTCCCCAACTTCTCCTCCCTAATCTCAACAAGGTATTCCAATATCCCAATGGCATCCTTCAGCCTACACCGAAGTAAGAAATATTAGAACACAAGATGCACTGCACATTTGTTACAGTACCCTGGAAAAAAATGATGACTAAAAATAATAAGGAAGAGTTGCTTTATATGGCAAGTGATTATTTTAAAGAAGCAATAGCTCTCCAAGTCTTGGATCTAGAAGCAACTGAAACACTTGCACTATAAAGAACAAAAAGGTTGCATGTTTTGCCATACCATCATGCATCATGCAATCTGTCTCACTGAAGAGTAATATGACAACCCGTAGACCAGGTTTCCACAAAATAATGGATTTAGGAACTTCCTTGGTTTTTTAAAGGATAATGAAGTTTATTTCACAACATGGATTCCATTCCAACTAGAAATTTCCAATGTGAAGTCCATTTAATTGATAAAAATCTAGAGTTTAAATCATTAGTTAAACTACAATTGCAATTAATTTTCATTGATACAGTAAAGCATATTGAGATATAAAGGATAACAAGCAGGTTAGGAAACATTGCACATCATCTATAGGGTTCTTATTTTTGGAACCAGATGGAACTAAACCAGTTGTCACTGTTGCAACATGACAAAAGCTTAGAGTTCTTCAAATATCAAAATGATGACAAATTGTGCTTCATTTGGTTTAAAAGTTTAATGAGTGATAACTGCTTGCCGGTTATTTAAAATCATCATAGCTACACCTAACAAAAGAAGGTAACAAATAAAATAGCATCTAAACAATCCACATGCTTCTTGCTTACATAACAAGCCCCACAACTAGTTTCTACATTCATTAAGTCAAATGCATTTGATTCGTTCATATATAGAGAGAGGAAACTAGAATGCATTTGATTATTAAATTAGTCCATTATATTATCAAGTTATTTTAGGGAGAAACTTAATTGTTATAGTACTAAAATTATCCTAAAATGATGGGATGCAGAAAGTGCACTGTAGCATGTAGATTCATGCGAAATTACTATTGGTTGACCAGGCTATGTATGGTAAATGAAATTATTAGTTTTGAGCAAAAAAAAAATAGCATCTTAAATCATTCAGAAGCATATCTAATGCATGAGATCAAACAAAGTATACCTTCCTAATGCATCATAGGTCCCTGCTAGATTGTTGTATACTCCCAGTGTATCTAGATGATATGGTCCATATTCTCGCTCCAAATGCTCTTGGCTTCCTCAAACAACTCTGCAGCTTCATTTATTTCATTCAGTTGCACACAAGCTAGCCCCATTTGGTTCAAAGAAATGCCAACGAAGGCAGACCTTTTCTTCCCACATGCACGAAGCTTTGTGATTGAATTCTGGAAGGAGGCATAAGACTCGGAATAATCTCCAATGACATAATACAACACTCCAATCTAAGCCTCAATTCCAATGACATAATACAACCCGTAGTCCTAAGCAGGTGGTATATTTAGGCATTGACCCTTCAAGATCATGCTGCCATTGTGTCATATCTAAAGAGCCGATCAATTCAAGCACCTAACTCAGGCACCAGGCGCTTCCCTCTTTGCTTTGTCACGCACTTTAATCCATCCTCTGCAATAAAGTTTCCTCCCACCTCCTGGATGGAAAATAGGTTCCTTCCGATTCCTTCTTTTCTTTTTCTTTTTCTTCTTCTTATTAGTTTTTTCGATTTCTTGCTCAAGTGGACGTTCCAATTCTTCTTCCGATGGACTCATCGTACAATCCATCATTGACACAAAGAAAGAAATAAAGATCCAAAGAACAAACGAAAATCCAAAACAAGATCCCTCCTGAACGCTAGGGCTAAATCTCGAAACAGTAGCAATGAGAACCAACCAAAAGAAACCATCAACGTATTGAGGGAGAATAAGAAGGAACAAGCAAAGAATGAAACACGCACCTGCCCAGGAGTCCAAGGCCCGGACTCTACCATCTTTCACGCCTATGACTGACCCAAGCCTACCTCAAATCAAACCAAGCGAGATCCGATCTCCTCTCTACTCTTCCACTACCTTTCGTCTTGTTCCAGGAGATCCCAAGCGAATAGCTTGGGGGATCAGAGGTAAACCTAGCTTGGGGGGATCGGAGAAGAAGCCTGCCGACGGGGTGGGGATCAGAGGTAAACCTAGCATCTAGGGGAAAAGGAGCCTGCCCACGAAGGGGGGGGGGGGGGAGGTAAACCTAGCATCTAGGGGGGACAGAACGCGGGCGCGGTGGGAGGTAAACCTAGCTTCAGAACGCGGTGCGGGGGGGGGGGGGGGGTAAACCTAGCTTCAGAAGGCCGGGGGGGGGGGGTCCAGCAACTTCCATATTACACCTTTCTCCAATAAATAAAGCCCAAACCAACTTGGCACCCTTGATAAATATGGGGCTGAGTTTAAAATTTTATTCAAAAAATTGCTGAAAAATGACCAAGCACATACAACATACATGCAGACAATCACTGACCTTTGACTCATGATCATGCTGCTGCAGACTGCTTATCATCATTGTCTTCAAGATTCAAAACTTGTAACAGCTTTGGCCAAGATTCCGGGATCCCTCCTGGCAAATCAAACTCTAAGAGCTTCCCTCGGCTGCGATAGAACTCCTCCACTGGTTGGCTCTGCAGAAGCAAATCATTTTTTTCTAAAACACTAGCATACAGGCAAAAACATTATATTGCTGATATATATTTATATGGCAAAAACTATGGTGCATTGGAACATATGTAACATATCTCAAGAGTAATATTACACGCTGTTCACTTTCACATCTGTTTAAGATTATGGGATTTTGAAAGGATACCCAGCTACCAGTATAAATGACCATGTTTTCTGACAATATAAATGACAAAAGAAAGAATTCTCCCCATCTCTCCATGTCTTCTTCCCATCACATTTCCTTCATCTCCAATTACAACTTGATTTCTTTGTTGAGCTCCTACTCAACCACTCAGTCCTCACTGATGCCATGGACCACCTGCAAACCCGAGCACCAATTACCAAACCATTGCCACCACGCTCCCAACTCCTTCACTTCCCACTGCCTTTGCCAGCCCCTCCTGCCAAGCCTCCAGCCCTCCACATTCACAACATGTTAGTGTGCCACCTCCTATCGTGCTGCCAGTTCAACCATTCCATGCAGTGCACCCATCAACTCCCACAAAGCCAACTCTTCTATCTCACATAGAAATGTGCACAGCTCATCCCACCATGCCCCCTCCTGTTCCTTCATCATGGCACGCCTTCTGTCTCAACATGGCAGCTATTGTGTCCTCATCCCATCTACTTCACATCTAGTTGCCATTAAGTCCACTTGCTATAACCTTGCATTACCTCCTGACCCCATTCTTCATCAGTTAGCTCATCCCACCATGCCCCCTCCTGTTCCTTCATCATGGTATGCCTTCTGTCTCAACGTGGCAGCTATTGTGTCCTCATCCCATCTACTTCACCTCTAGTTGCCATTAAGTCCACTTGCTATAACCTTGCATTACCTCCTGACCCTATTCTTCATCAGTTAGCTCATCCCACCATGCCCCCTCCTATTCCTTCATCATGGTATGCCTTCTGTCTAAACGTGGTAGCTATTGTGTCCTCGTCCTATCTACTTCACCTCTAGTTGCCATTAAGTCCACTTGCTATAACCTTGCATTACCTCCTGACCCCATTCTTCATCAGTTTCCTTTAGCTGCACCAGCCTCAAATGACAGTGACCCACCATGGTGTTCCCATCTTGACTATCTCATAGCGCAATCAGTTGACATGGCAAAACTACAAAATACCTTTCATTTTTTGTGATCATATGCTCCACTATGAAGTTACCATCATAGAGAAAAAACCTAAAAAGCAGGGACTAGCAATGTTTCCTACCTAACTTCTTTATGCCATAACAAAGATGATATCTCTCTACTCCAGTTCCCTCAATATTGCTAGTCTAAGCTATATAATGCCAACAATTTTAACCCTCCCTTCTTGTTTCCAATCTAAGAGGTCAAATAACTACATATTGGGCTATATTATTTTGAAAGGCAGTGTTGTCAAAGGCATGCCTAAAGCATGCATAATACGTAAGGCGCAAGACTCTAATGGCTTGGCACTTCTTATATCCTAAGGTGCACCTTTAGCACATCCTTTTGTAAAATACATTGAAATTTTAATGAAAGTTCATTTAAATTAATTTTTTGTGCTAGAGTCAAAATTTAATACACTTTTAATGCAGCATAGTCATCCACCTATCAGATGGTGAAATTCTCAAAATATGATAATGCAAGGGCGATCTCATCAATATAGATTTTTGGCTTATACGCCTCGGCATGGCACGCCCCGGCATGGGTCGGCACGGGCCAAATTGCATGCCTCGACATGGGTTGGCACACATTGGCATGCCACGGCACGGTCAAAAAATCACCCTATACGGTCAAAAAATCATTTAAAACCCTAACCCTAAATTACTCTAAACACTAAACCTCAACCCCCATGTTCGGCTCATCCCGGTCGAACAAATCACATCTGTTCGATCATCCAGGGCCGAACAAGGCCTTTTGTTTGGTCCTGTGTGGCCGAACAGGAGCCCACTGTTCGGCATGGATGGGCTAAACAAAGGGGCCGAACAAAGGGTCCCTGTTCGGCCCATTTTAGCCGAACATAGGGCCTTTTGTTTGGTCCTGCCGAACAGAAGGCCTCTGTTGGCCCTGTGTGGCCGAACAGATGTGAATTATTCGGTCCTGTATGGCCGAACAAATCACGAACCATGAAAAAAAAGTTTCGAAACAAGTTAAAAAATGAATCTTTATGTCCGTAAAACCTTCCCAAATTACTAATTGATTGTTCAATTGAAGGTTGAAATCTTTTCAAATAAGGATCAAAATGGATTGAGTAATTTTTTTTACATGAACGTGGAAGGGGGAGGGGGGGAGGGGGGTGTTTTGTTTAGGAAAGTGTAGAGAGCAATCCACGAATAGTTTGGTTAAATTTTTTTAGGAATAAAATTAAAATATTTATTTTGATTAAATGGGGAATGTCGGGCGATGCAAATGGAAGCTCCCTTTACAATCCCATAAGCTCCGCGCTATCCTAAGCCGAAGGTTCCGGCAGTAAACACGGACGAATGGGATTTTGCCACGCCGGTGGCTCCCACCTATCTTCTAATCGAAGACCCGGCCTTCCTTTCCCCTCTTACGACAGGAAGGACCGCTGCAGCCCATTTTAAACGAACGGGGATCCATCCGCTCCGAGTCTCTCCTTCATACAAAAGACTATCCCCACCCACACACCATCCCGGGTTTTCCCTCCGCTTCTCTCGTCTCTCTCCTCTCCATCCCTCCTTGGGTTTGGGGTTCTTGGCGTTCCGAGGGCTCTGGATCGATCCTCTCGATCCACCCTCTGCCCCCATTACTCTAATTTCCAGGGTTTCCAAGTTCCACTCCCTTTTGATCGCAACCAAATATTTAGGGGTCTAGTTCTATCCATTTTCCCTGCCAAGAGACCATGGGTCCAGAGACCGACGAGTATATCCGGGAATCCATCGAGAACTCGCTCGTGCTCCCGGTCTCCGACAAGGACCTGCGTCTTAAGCTCCTTGCTTCCGAAGACGCCCGCCGCCGCCTCCAAGATCAGATCTTCGTTCTCGAGGAGCGCCTCAAGGACACCGAGAAGCGCCTCAAGGACACCGAGAAGCGACTCAAGGACACGGAGAAGCGTGCGGAGCAGTATAAGGTTCGATTTCCTTGATCTTTTATGGCTGTTTATTGTTCTTGGGTTTCTAGGGTTTGGTTGTTTATAAGGAAGTTTTTATTTTGATGTGGGCAGTCGGAGGCAATGATGAACGCCCTGGGGTTGAGGAGGTGCATCAAAGAGAAGGAGATGGTGGCGTCGGGATGTGCTGATTTGATTAATGACCGCGCCAAGTTGGAGGAGGATATTGAGAGGGTCATTGCCGCCCGCGATGAGTTGGCCAAGGAGAATGACGAGCTTCGAGAACGGTTACAGGACAACTCGTCTGTGAGGATCAATTCTTATTTTTGTGGATGAAACTATTTTGCTGCTTTTCCTTTTTTACCAGAAATGCTGAGAATGGGTAATTGAGACCTTTGTTTCTTTGACATCAAAACACGAATTTTTGTCACAGGATAGACATTTTAGGATTTTTCTATCTTTTCAATACTCTAATATGCGGTTCCTTCCGAAAAAAATTCTCATTTTTTGGAGTAGATATTGATGGGCCAATTAACCCATGGGAGAGCCAACAGTTACTGCCAACACAGATGGGAGTACGAAGTAAAAAGACAATTAAGACACAAGAGCATTAATTTGATATTTGTCCAGGTACATGAGATCATTAATGGGACAAAACCCCCTACCTGATCATTGACGCCCCATCCGCCCATTTAAAATTGCAATTAATAAATGGACAAAAGCCTGCTTCTCGGTCATGGGGGTCTGGCAACCTCACTTTCGGTAAATTAGCCCTTGGGTCTCTCTCTCTTTCTCCCGACAACGGAGCACAGGCTCTGTCCAGGCCATCTCAGCACGGCTATGCTCCCTTCCGGTTTTCTCCCAGCCTCTCTTCGTTCCAGATCCAGCTTCCGACTCTGGGAGCACCGTCCCAGCTCAACAAAAGGGCTCACAACCTTTTATGGAAGCTGACGCTAAGAACCAGCAATGAGGACTTGAAACGAGGATGACTCCCGACTTTGCCTTCCGATTCTGACACCCTGTCCCGGACTTAGCCCCATCCTAGACGGCTCCTCTCACGGATGCCCCATTCTAGGCGGCCCCTCTCACGGCGGCCCCTTTCCTCCTCGCAGTTCCATTCTAAATAAATTTATTAAATGAATATGTGAGAGAAAATTTTTGACATTGCCTGTTTTAGTTAATTAGCCAGTAAATATTGTGCAGATTTCTTAAATAACTTACCCGTGTTAGTGGAATTGTAGAAGTTGTAACAATTTTATGTATAGAACATGAACTTGTATTATGAAAGCTGTGCATTTTCACACATTATAGTATTGTATGAAGAGCTATGCATCTTCACTTTTATTTTTGAGGTTGTTTGAGAAATTTGGATAACTAGAGAGTAAAATGAAGCATTGGAAAGAAAGAGAAGTACTTGGCTAGGCAAGCCATTCTATTTCCTTACAGACTAATATCTTTATTACTAGACGTAAATGGACTCCTGAAAATCACTACTTGAGGAACTTCCTTTTTTTGTTGAAAAAAAAAGGTTCTGTTCCTAGAAGTCTTATGTGTTGGTTTTTCTCCATTAAGCATATCAGTTAGATACGATTAAAATGGATTAAGATGATCCTATATTCTAATATAGAGGGATTACACGAATTCAAATTTTGAATTTGAATTCATGATAAGAATCCTTCAACCATATCCGTTTAAAGCGCCCTCTGTGATGGACAGATAAGGCATAAACAATTATAAAAATGGAAAGGTCCCTTGGTCTCATCGAGAAAGTTTACACCAACGCTGAGAGAGACCGCAATGTGTGAAAGAGTCTTACCCTCAGGAAGAAAAATCAACAGCAATGGCTGGAGGTATTTATCGATCATGATTTGCTTTATTATTTACGATAAATATATTGGTCCCATATTTTTGCATATCTGATAGGGATCAATATATTTAATTTTAATCTATCATTTGATATCAGAGCGATTTAAAAATACCTCTGCTTTGATTATTGAGATTGTTTCATTAATATATGGATAAAATCCATGTGAAACAATTATTATATCATTTATTTGATAAAGAGGGGCAAGGCATTCTTGATCTATATTTCTCTCGTTTAGGGATAGTCCAAAGGGAAGACTATTGTTAGTACTCTGGATTATTTGATCCAACGGGCGTACGGTAGGAATATTAGGAAAGTACCAATAAAAGAGGCTGTAGTACGTACCTTGGTGCGTTTGACCCAACTACCTGCATACTGGGAGAGTTAATAGGTCATCAAGATAGGGCATTAGATCTGATAAACTCTTAATATTCAGTTGATTTAATTTAGTTTTATTTAAGAGATTAATCAGTAAGATTTATGCTATGAAGCATGCACTTATCTGTTCACTCACCTTTTGGATATAGTTTAAATAAAAGATAAATCCAAATGTCTCGTGATCAAATCACCATGAGAGGTGGAAGCGTGGGTTTTCTTGCTTCGGATATGTGCATGGAATGATCTTCTTATGGAAGAAGACGTGCTCGCCATATAGAACAAAAAAATTTTGGCATTTAGAATTAGAATTAAAAAAAGAGGGGCACTAGCTACCTGCCAGTGCCCAAGCGCAGCCAGTGCCTACCTGGGTCAGCCGCTGGCCAGGCACCTGGGCCCAACCGACACTGGCCCAACGGTCTAGGCCAACAGCTAGGCTGGGCCGTGAGCCTAGTTTGAGCCAGCCACAAGGTTGGGCCATGCGCCCAGCCTGAACTGCAGCAGGCTGGATTGTAGCAGTCTGGGCACATTTGATCCAAAATTTTTTTAAGGTGATTGAGAGATTTTTTGGTTAAATTAAACTATTGAAATTGGGTGAGGATGACGGGCTGCTAGCTCATCATTCAGTGGTTGGGCCATTGGCCTGCCCTATTTATGTTCAATTATATTTAGAATTTGTGTGTATAAATTTTGTGAATTATCCATGCATCTTAAGTGACATAATTTGGCATAAAATTTAAATAATATCTAAGTGATAAATACAATTGAATAATTGAGGAGTAGCCACGGCATCCTTAATTATAAAATTGCATAATAAAGTTAATAAATCACATAAATAATAGACATTAATTATAATTAATTATATGGATATAATAAAATTTATCCTACAGAAAATTTTGTTATATTTATATAATTAATTAGGATAAAATATTAAATTATATTTTTCTAATCTACCCATAGGAATTAGAAAGAAGGAACATAATTTGATAGTTTTATCATACAGACTTAAGTGAATCTAATTAAATTAAAGCTTTAGTCCACAGGCAAGTTTTATATCAGCAGATTCACTATTTATATAATTAATTAGGATAAAATATCAAATTATATTTTTCTAATCTACCCGTAGGAATTAGAAAGAAGAACATAATTTGATAGTTTTATCATACAGACTTAAGTAAATCTAATTGAATTAAAGCTTTAGCCCACAAGCAAGTTTTATGTCAGCAGATTCACTATTTATATAATTAATTAAGATAAAATATTAAATTATATTTTTTTAATCTACCCATAGGAATTAGAAAAAAGGAACATAATTTGATAGTTTTATCATACAGACTTAAGTGAATCTAATTAAATTAAAGCTTTAGACCACAGGCAAGTTTTATGTTAGTAGATTCACTATTTATATAATTAATTAACATAAAATATTAAATTAGATTTTTCTAATCTACCTACAGGAATTAGAAAGAAGGAACATAATTTGATAGTTTTATCATATAGACTTAAGTGAATTTAATTGAATTAGAGCTTTAGCCCACATGAAAGTTTTATGTCAGTAGATTCACTGGTTTCTAAATGCATGATTTACATTGATAAAACATTTTATTAAGCTCAATTTTTGATAATAAGCATGTATTAAATTTTGCAGTTATGCAACCTATAAATTTCTCTGATATAAAGTGTGACATACCTAAATTGAGGGGTGATAACTATAAGGTTTGGAAGGAGATAATTCTCCTTTATCTGGGCTAGATGAACATTGATTATGCTATAAGGAAGGATGAATCACCTTCAGTAAATTAGACCAGCACTCCTAGTGAAATTACGATTTATGAACGTTGGAAGTGATCTAATCGCTTGAGTGTAATGTTCGTAAAGACAAAAATCTCTGTTGGTATACGTGATTCAGTCGATAAGCATGAGAATGTCAGGAAGCTACTAAAGGCCATTGATAAGCAATTCAGTACTTCAGTCAAAGCTCTTTTCAGTTATGAATCTAATATGGCTGATGTTATTTATAACACATGGTGGATTGATTCTGGTTCTACGATCTACATTTGCAATACTTTGCAAGGTATACAAAACTTAAGGAAGCCAGTAGGAAGTGAGCTGTATATCTCTTCAGGAAACAAGATGCGCTCACATGTGGAAGCTATAGGGACATGCATTTTAGTTCTTAGTAGTGGTTTTATTTTAAATTTGAAAATAACCTTTTATGTACTTAGTTTTTCTAGGAATTTAATTTCAGTTTCAAGACTTGTACCTTTGGGTTATTCTTTCAACTTTTTAGATACTTCTTTCAGTTTATATTATAAATCTGAACTTGTTGGGAATGATACCTTGTCTGATGGTCTTTTTTATATTAATTTGTAAAATAATATCACTCATGATGTGATGCATGTTAGGACTGGCATAAAAAGATGTGTTGTAAATGATAACTCATCTATGTTGTGGCACTGAGATTGGGACATATCTCCATAGGTAGAATTAAGAGGTTAGTGAATGAATAAGTACTTAGTACTTTGGACTTCACTGACTTTGACACTTATATGGACTGCATTAAGGGCAAGCAGACCAATAAGTCAAAGAAAGGTGCCAAGAGAAGTTCAGACCTATTAGAGATCATACACATGGACATTTGTTGTCTGGATATGGATTTTCATGGTCCGAAATTCTTTATTTGCTTCATTGATGACTACTCATGATTTATGTATCTCTACTTGCTTCATAATAAGAACGAAGCATTACATGCCTTTAAGGTATTCAAGGCAGAAGTAGAGACACAATGTGGAAAATAAATCAAAATTATGAGATCTGATAGAGGAGGTGAGTATTATGAAAGATACAAAGAGGATGGACAAATGGCTGGTCCATTTGCTAAATTCCTTTAAGAGCATAGGATTGTTGGCCAATACAGTTTACCTTTCTCACCTGATCAGAATGGTGTAGCAGAAAGAAGGAACTGAACATTTATGGACATGGTGAGGAGCATGATTAGTAGCTCTAAACTCCTAAGTCCTTGTGGACAGAAGCTCTCAAGATGGCTGTGTATATTAAATCAGGTTCCAACCAAGGCTATTTCTAAAATGCCATTTGAGTTATTTAAAGGTCGAAAACCATGTTTACGACATGTACGCGTATGGGGATGCTCTTGTGAAGTGAGAGTATACAACACACAAAAGAAAAAGCTGGACCCTAGGACCATTAGTGGGTATTTTGTTGGATATGCCGAGAGGTCCAAGGGATATAGATTTTATTGTCCATCTCACATAACTAGGATTATGAAATCAAGGAATGCCAAATTTCTTGAGAATGACTTGATCAGTGGGAGTGATCAATTGCATAGCATGATTCCTAAAAGGAAACATTATGATGCTCAACTTTTCACTTCAAGTGACAGACTGATTATCATTTATAGTGCCCCTCAAGATCAAACGAGCATTATACAATCAGTCATTAAAATTTTACAAATTGCTGATAATGAACTAGTATATCCAGTCGGTCATGAGTTATCAAAGATAGTTGAACAATCAACTCCTCCAAAGGAGGTTGTCACAACATTAAGAAGATCTACAAGAAAAAGAAATCAGCAATTTCTAGTGACTATATTATGTATCTTCAAGAGTCAGACTATAATATTGGAGTTGAAAATGATCCTGAAATATTTTCATAAGCCATGAATTGTAAGGAATCCAATTTATGGTATGATGCTATGAAAGATGAGATGAATTCTATGACAGTTAATGGAGTCTAGGATCTTGTTGAGTTGCCTAATGGAGCAAAAGCAGTTGGCTGTAAATGGGTCTTTAAGACCAAGAAAGACTCGTTAGGCAACATTGAGCGATATAAGGCAAGACTCATCCCTAAGGGATTCACTCAAAGGGAGGGAAAATTGATTACAAGGAGACATTTTCTCCTGTATATAAGAAAAATTCCTTCTGCATAATCATGGCACTTGTTGCACATTTTGATTTAGAGTTGCAACAAATGGATGTGAAATCTGCATTTTCAAATGGAGATATAGAGGAAGTGGTTTATATGAAACAACCTGAAGGTTTTTCCTCTAGTGATAATAAGCAATTAGTATGCAAGCTTAAGAGATCTATATATGGATTGAAACAAGCCTCTCGACAATGGTACTTAAAATTCCATGATGTGATTTCTTTATTTGGATTTCTAGAGAACATCATGGATCAATATATATACCAGAAGGTTAGTGGGAGCAAAATTTATTTTTTGATCCTATATGTAGATGATATTTTACTCGCAACCAATGATAAAGGTATGTTACATGAGGTGAAACAATTTCTTTCTGAGAATTTTAATATGAAAGATATGGGTGATGCCTCTTATGTCATTGGCATTAAAATTCAGAGAGATAGACTTCGAGGTATTTTAGGTCTATCTCAAGAAACCTATATCAACAAAATTTTAGAGAGATTTCGGATAAAAAATTGTTCACCGAGTATAGCTCCCATAGTCAAGGGTGACAAATTCAATTTGAATCAGTGCCCAAGGAATGACTTTAAGAGAGAGGAAATGAAAAATACTCCATATGCTTCAGCTGTTGGTAGCTTGATGTATGCTCAGGTCTGTACAAGGCCTAACATAGCATTTGTA
>UESW01001930.1:437200-462108 GCA_900491605.1 Calamus simplicifolius | reverse complement strand
TCTGATTGGGATCAATATATTTAAATTAAGTTTATCATCTCCTACCAACTTATTAAAATCCAAGGAACAGTTGAGTAAAATAATGAAAAATAAAGCTGAAACCGTAATTTAAAATTAATTAATATGGTTCAAAAAAAAATCCATCGGTTTCACCTAAAGAGCGAGAATTCAACCATAATAAATATAATACAGGATTTAAAACCCACAAAGAGCACTAAGAAAAAATATTTTTCTTCTCCCTTTCCTTTCCTTTCTCTGTTCTCCTTCCTTCGTTTCTCCCCTCTTGCATTCAAAAGTATCAAGTCAAGAAACTCCTCTACCAATCTAACCAAAGACAGCTATGAACCCTTATTTTTAACCTCTCTCAATTCTACTCAGCCAAAGAGATCAGGAGACTTCTCTCGAACAACTACATTGCCACTTTGAGTCCTTTCTGGATAGACTCGTCCAAGGGCATGGCATAAGTTATCGCACGCACCTGTTGGGTCTTCATTGATACCACGATGTCACATGTCACCTATCTTACACTGAACACTCATAACCTTTGGAGTCTAATACATCCGATTCCTGCACATCTTTGGAATATACTACACTAAACTCCAAATAGACACTGCTCCATCAAATATCTGAATTTTTACAATTTTTTGCCAACCAATCTCACAAATTGATTCATCTACCAATTGAACAGACCAATCCTGCTAGAGGGAACATGATAAGAACCATCAAAATCCAAAATTCAAGCCCATGGAGACTATAATAAGAACCTCTCCAAGAGCACGCTTAGGATATATATCAATAAAATGAGATAACCTCGATTGGTACATATATTGGCTTGCTAGCACTGCCAGATTGAAGAGATGGCCATGAAACAAGCCTTACAATTGTACTTTCCTCGAAAGTAATTGAGGACAGGCTTCTCATATCCCTGATTAGCAAGATAATACTTGAACAAACATAATATTACATAATTGTTCATTTTGTATATCAGCAGCAATTATTCCTATTAACACCATTGACATCAGCTACAGAGCGTTTAAAACCAGAGTATGGTAGAGTGGAAAAGAAAGTACTTGAGATCTTTCAATTCTGAGGAGGTTATCACTGTAATCCTAAACAGCTGGCATGAATTTTGCCTCTGTAACCTCAACCTTCAACCCTCTATAAGGCCCTCCCTTAGCTGGAATTATTGGTGCACCAAGGGTGAGAACATGAGAACAACTACAACGGCCTAAAAGCTAAAATCAGAAAACAGTTTACCAGTAGTCAAATTACGTATAATGAGTCAAATTTTCAGCATGCAAGGAAAACAATACTAGATAAATATAATTAAATGCAACACCATTTATTAAAAATAAGAGATAAAAGGCTTAATTAAACAGAAAGAACCTTCATTTGAGAAGAAATAGCAAAGGGAAATTCGTACTCATGGGCGTCCCGGTATACTGGATGACAAGATTTTTCATTACCAAGCCTACGACTTCCATGTTCATATAAAATGATGTGGCGGCAACATCTGTAGAGGCACAGAATTGAATCAGAAAAGCAGTAAGAAAAATAAAGTAGATTGCAAGCATTTTTAAGAAACAATACCAATATTCAAAGATAATTCCATAGTATTCTAGGCCATCGCCGATTGGGCTACGTACTGTTCCGAAATAGTAGAGAGAAGAAAGACCTTGCCACAGTAACATAACCATGGAAAAAACAATCAGAGAACTTGGAAGCAAAGAAATCGGTGGCTCACTCCTTGAATGGACTATTCCCGAGCACCACATCAAGAGCTTGGATTACTTCTTGCAGTCCCCTTCCATCCTGTAACGACCCGGGCCCACGGGCCCGTTTCGTTACAAGAAAGCAAGACGGATAAGGTCCATTCCAACTTGGGCCACCACAGCCCAAAAGGGATCCAATTGGTGCTTGTCCATCTTCTTAACTGGTTATAAACCTGTAATAACCGTCGCTTTCAATGGTCCTAATTTTATTACTAACGTTTCACTAATTAAGAAGTGATAACAGCCCCCCCTTAAATGTTGAACGCTTGCTTGATGGGAGCAGGGTGAAGGGATTTGAGTATAAATAGGGAACCCTTCCTAAGGCTTTTAACAAGGTTATCGAAAGAAAAACCAAAATAATCGGAGGCATTGAGTCCCTGATCAAGAGCACATCCTGAGGGCATACACCATCAGAGTGCGATGGCTCATTGATTGGAAGAACTCAATCAAGATCCATCGAGAGGAGGAAGATCAATCAAGATCCATCGAGAGGAGGAGGAAGATCAATCAAGATCCATCGAGAGGAGGAGGAAGATCAAGATCAAGATCCCGTGCAGCTGATTCAAGAAGATCAAATTCCTTACCCTTATAGGAAGGAAAATTAATAATAATGCTGGAGGTATTTATCGATCTTAAAATTTCATGATAAATATATTGATACCGTATTTCCGCATATTTGATATCGTGATCAATATATTTAAATTAAGTCTTACATTTGGTATCAGAGCTTTTTAAACCTCTGCCTTATTTTATGAGTGTTTCCATCAAAGTTTCTCTTTTCAAGCAATTTATGCCGCGTATTTTCTTTTTCAGTTTTTCGGATCTTAGGTTTCGATTTTTTGCTCAGTTCTGATTTTTGTTCACGGAATTGAGCAGAAACCATTAAACCTAACTCAGATTCCGATTTTTTGCGGAAACAAAACGTGGCCTCTTCCTTTTCTTTTAAAGATTTCTTTTGGCATTAAAGGTTTCCCGGATTTTTTTTGGTATTAAAGAGATAGCATTAAAGAAAGGAAGAGAAAAGAAACGTAGCATTAAAGAAAGGAAAAGTAAAGGAAGGAAATGCAGCGAAAACGTGGCTTCCATAACCACATGCGGTGACATATTAAAAAAGAGAAAAACCGCCCAAGTCTTTCCGTTCTCTCACGGGATTTAAAATCTGGATTGGTTGAATTTTAAATGCATTTATTATCTGTTTAATGTTTTATTAAATCATGTAACATGATTTGGTTTTATCATTTGTTTTTAAGTTTAAATTTTTGTATTAAAATACGCCTCCTAAGTCTCTATGCCTAATGAGCTACGGCCGGACGTGTTTTAATTGACAAAATTTTTTCTTAAGATGATAATTTTAAAATTCATTAAATAGATAATTTAAATGTTGTCTCCTGTTCTGCATACTAGATTTATTCTATGCATGAATTTGGTGGTAGTGTGCAAAATCCAGTAACCTTTCAAGGTTCTGAATTTGGTCTTCCTAGAAAAAAGAGGTGTTTCAACTTAATTGGAAGATCTGAACCTAGGATTAACTGGGGGGTCCAACTCTCACACCAAGGGCGGGGCTCCAGATCTTGATTGTCATCGTTAACTCATTAAGTATCAGTCTTGCTAGTTCCTAGATCAGATCTAAAAATTGGAAATCAATCAGATATCATCGGAGTCAGGTGGTGATCGCTGATCAGAGGTCATTAATCATGAGAACCGCACAGATCTTTGCCTCATTGATCAGCAAATCATCAAGAAAGATGACAGGAAATTGTGACTAGATTATCGAGAGTAGAGCTCCCATGGAATTTTTATTGATCAAATATCAATTGAATAAGAGATGCGATAACAAATGGCTGAATTAGGGAATTAAGAAATATATAGTTAGTTTCATTCCCTGAGTATAATCATCCTTAGTATAGTATATTGATACCGATCATGTTAAGCATCATGTTTACATATCTATTTAAATTACACAGACTTTGTCCACTTGCATATTAAGTCCATTCGCATTATCATTTACCAGCTCAAGCTCTTTTCGGATTTCTTAAGACCCGTTATTTTGGCAGTGGTGCCAAATGGCGAGTCAATTGCTCAGGGGTGCATTGGATAACATGGTATCAAAGGAAATGGACTGAGCACCACATTCAGTTTGTATCTACGTGGAGATTGCTGGTCGTGAACGTTTCAACAGGTCGCTTGCTTGATTCGGAACAAGGTTATCTAAAGGCATTGAGTCCCTGATCAAGAGCACATCCTGAGGGCATACACCATCAGCGATGGCTCATTGATTGGAAGAACTCAATTCCATCGCAATCAAGATCCATCGAGACAATCAAGATGTCAAGATCCCTCAAGATCCTATGCAGCTGATTCAAGGAAGATGGACAGCGATGATACATGATATCCAATATATTTAAATTAAGTCTTACATTTGGTATCAGAGCTTTTTAAACCTCTGCCTTATTTTGAGTGTTTCTATCAAAGTTTCTCTTTTCAAGCAATTTATGCCGCGTTTTCCGTTTTTAGTTTTTCGGATCTTAGGTTTCCTCAGTTCTGATCACGGAATTGACAGAAACCATTAAACCTGATTTTTGCGGAAACAAAACGTGGCAAAGATTTCTTTCTGCATTAAAGGTTTCCCGGATTTCTTTTTGGTATTAAAGAGATAGCATTAAAGAAAGGAAGAGAAAAGAAACGTAGCATTACAGCGAAAACGTGGCTTCATAACCACATGCGGTGACATATTAAAAAAGAGAGAAAACAGTCTTTCCGTTCTCTCACGGGATTTAAAATCTGGATTGGTTGAATTTTAAATGCATTTATTATCTGTTTAATGTTTTATTAAATCATGTAACATGATTTGGTTTTATCATTTGTTTCTTAAGTTTAAATTTTTGTATTAAAATACGCCTCCTGAGTCTCTATGCCTACGGTGTTTTGCATAGACTGGCCCAAGGGAATAATGAGCTACGGCCGGACGTGTTTTAATTGACAAAAATTTTTCTTAAGATGATAATTTTAAAATTCATTAAATAGATAATTTAAATGTTGTCTCCTGTTCTGCATACTAGATTTATTCTATGCATGAATTTGGTGGTAGTGTGAAAATCACAGTGCAAATCCTTTCAAGGTCTGATTGGTCAGTTGGTGTCTAGAAAGGTAAAGAGATTGTGGTTACTTAATTGGTTCCGTTGACTGACCTAAGGAAAGCAACGGGGGGACCCCCACTTCTTTCACTGGCCTGGCCAATTTGACTAACTCAGATCTTGATTTGGAAATGTTACGTTGATTAAGATCACTACCTAATAATCATGCTAAATTGGTTAATCTATATACATATGGAATTCAGTGTCATGTGATCAATATGATTTTGATTAATTGAGGAGTAGCCACAGCATCTTTGATTAATCAAAATTATATATTGAGTTGCAAAGATCACATAAGGTTAGATGACATTAATTGTGACTAATTATATTAATGTAATGAATCTTATCCCACAGGAATTTTTATTGCACTAATATAATTAATTAGGATGCGATAACAAATTATTTTCTTAATTACCCATAGGAATTAAGAAAGGAATATAATTTGTTAGTCACATCATTAAGTTAATGAGTCTATTTGAGTATAATAACTTAGCCCACAGGTAGTTATTGTATGTTATTGATTCATGTTATTGCATGTTTACATTGGTAAAACATGACATCAAGTTATATGCCTCAAATTCAATTACATGAACATGATTTTATTTTTATGCAGCTATTTTGCCTGTTAATATTTCTGATATGAAATGTGATGTTCCCGATTTAAGTGGTGATAATTATAAATTATGGAAGGAGAGAATTCTTCTTCAATTAGGGTGCATGGATATTGACTATGCTATCAGGAAGGATGAACCACATTCAGTTACATCTACTAGCACTCAGGCTGAGATTGCTGCGTATGAACGATGGGAACGGTCCAATCGCCTCAGTATGATGTTCATACGTACTAAAATTTCTGCTAGTATACGTGGTTCAATTCTTGAGTGCAAAAATGTCAAGGAACTTCTGAAGGCTATTGATGCACAATTTGAGTCTTCAGATAAGGCACTGGCTAGCACCCTAATGACAAAATTATCATCAATGAAGCTCACTACGGTTGGAGGTGTGCGTGAGCACGTCATGAAGATGAGGGACATTGCGGCTCAGTTGAAATCCCTAGAGGTTGAGATGTCAGAATCTTTCTTGGTGCACTTTATTTTGAGCTCACTCCCATAGCAGTATAGTCCCTTCAAAATATCTTATAACACACATAAGGACAAATGGTCAATTAATGAACTTCTGACCATGTGTGTTCAAGAGGAAGGGAGGCTGATTTTAGAAATGGGAGAAAGTACACATTTAGTCACTCAGAGAAAGACTAAAGCTCCCAAAGCCAAACGCAAAGGAAAGGGTAAAGTATCCATCCATACAGAAGACAAGAAGGAGTCCAAGTGCTTCTTTTGCAAGAAGAAAGGGCATATAAAGAAGGATTGTCTCAAATTCAAAGCTTGGCTTGACAAGAAAGGTACTCTATCATTCGTATGTCATGAATCCAATTTGGTTATATGTCATAACACATGGTGGATTGATTCTAGTTCTACAATCCATGTTTCAAATACCTTGCAGGGTTTTCTAAATCAAAGGAAACCATTGGGAAGTGAACAAAGCATCTATTCAGGAAACAAGATGGGTTCACATGTGGAAGCAATTGGGACGTGCAGACTTATTTTACATTCTGGTTTTGTTTTGGATTTGAAAAGACATTTTATATTCCAAGTTTCTCTAGAAATTTGATTTCAGTGTCAAGGCTTGTACCAGTAGGATACTCCTTTAATTTTAATAAAAGCTCTGTTGATTTATTTTATAAATCTAAGCTTATTGGGAATGGTACATTGTCAGACAATCTTTTTCAAATTAATTTAAAAAATAATACCACCTATAATGTGATGCACGCCCAAACTGGTATGAAAAGATGTGTTATAAATGAGAATTCCTCTATTTTGTGGCATCGGAGATTAGGTCATATCTCCATTGAGAGAATTAAAAGATTAGTAAAAGATGGAGTACTTGATACTCTTGATTTTATTGATTTTGACACTTGTGTGGACTGCATAAAGGGAAAGCAAACCAACAAGTCCAAGAAAGATGCCAAGAGAAGTTCGGAAATACTGGAGATCATACATACGGATATCTGTAGCCCAGATATGGATTCGTATGGTCAGAGATACTTCATCTCATTTATTGATGACTATTCACGATATATGTATCTCTACCTACTTCATAATAAGAACGAAGCATTAGATGCCTTTAAGGTATTTAAGGCAGAAGTAGAGAAACAATGCGGCAAGCAAATTAAAATCGTGAGGTCAGATAGAGGTGGAGAATATTATGGTAGATACACTGAGAATGGACAAGCACCTGGTCCATTTGCTCGGTTTCTTGAAGAAAATGGAATTGTTGCACAATACACCATGCCAGGGTCTCCTGACCAAAATGGTGTAGCTGAAAGGAGAAACCGGACATTATTGGACATGGTAAGGAGCATGATTGTCAGCTCTAACTTACCTAAATCCTTGTGGATTGAAGCTCTTAAAACTGCTGCGTATATATTGAATCGGGTTCCAACCAAGGCTGTTTCCAAAATGCCATTTGAGTTATTTAAAGGTTGGAAACCAAGTTTGCAACATATACGTGTTTGGGGATGCCCATCTGAAGTAAGAGTCTATAATCCACAAGAAAAGAAACTAGACCCAAGGACTATTAGTGGATACTTTATTGGATATGCTGAGAAGTCCAAGGGTTATAGATTTTATTGTCCATCTCACAGCACTAGGATTGTGGAATCAAGAAATGCAAAATTTCTTGAGAATGACTTGATCAGTGGGAGTGATCAATCTCAGTATTTGGCTTCTTCTGAGAAAGATCATTCAATTATTCCAGCTTCCACTTCAAGTGAGGGATTGGTTGTTATTTATAGCACTCCTCAAACTCAATTAAGTGCCCAACAACCAGTCATTGAGATTTCACAAGCTGATGGTAATCTAGAAGATCATGTTGTTCATCAACAATCAGTTGTGCAAGATACTCCTCAAGAGGTCATTGACACAACATTAAGAATATCAACTAGAATAAAGAAATCAGCAATTCCTAGTGATTATATTGTGTATCTACATGAATCTGACTATAACATTGGAGCCGAAAATGATCCTGAAACGTTTTCACAAGCCATGAGCTCTAAGGAATCAAACTTGTGGTTCAATGCCATGAAGGACGAGATGGAATCTATGGCATCTAATCGAGTCTGGGATCTTGTTGAGTTGCCTGATGGTGTAAAAGCCATTGGATGTAGATGGATCTTCAAAATAAAGAAAGACTCACAAGGCAACATTGAGAGATATAAAGCAAGACTCGTTGCCAAAGGATTCACTCAGAGGGAAGGAATCGACTACACGGAGACATTTTCTCCTGTATCCAAGAAAGACTCTCTCCGAATAATTATGGCATTGGTAGCTCATTTTGATTTTGAGTTACATCAAATGGATGTGAAGACCGCATTCCTTAATGGAGATCTAGAGGAAGAGGTTTACATGAAACAGCCTGAAGGATTTTCCTCTGGTGATGGTGAGCATTTGGTTTGCAAGCTTAAGAAATCCATATATGGATTGAAACAAGCCTCACGTCAGTAGTATTTAAAATTTCATGATGTGATCTCTTCCTTTGGTTTTGAAGAGAACATCATGGATCAATGTATATACCAGAAGGTTAGTGGGAGCAAAATTTGTTTCTTGGTCCTATATGTGGATGACATTCTACTTGCAACCAATGATAAAGGGTTGCTATATGAGGTGAAACAATTTCTCTCCAAAAATTTTGATATGAAAGATATGAGTGAGGCATCTTATGTTATTGGCATTAAGATCCATAGAGAAAGATCTCGAGGCATTTTGGGATTGTCTCGAGAAACTTATATCAATAAAGTCTTGGAGAGATTTCAGATGAAAAATTGTTCACCAAGTGTTGCACCTATAGTGAAGGGTGACAAGTTCGCTTTGAACCAGTGCCCTAAAAATGAACTTGAACGGGAACAGATGCACAACATTCCATATGCTTCAGCTGTTGGAAGCCTAATGTATGCTCAGGTTTGCACAAGACCTGACATTGCATTTGCAGTAGGAATGTTGGGAAGATATCAGAGTAATCCAGGTTTAGACCACTGGAGAGCTGCTAAAAAGGTCATGATGTATCTTCAAGGGACCAAGGACTACTGCTCATGTATAGACAAACTGATCATTTGGAGATAGAGGGCTACTCAGATTCGGACTTTGCTGGCTACGTTGATTCTCGAAATCAACATCAGGATTTATATTTATGTTAGCTGGTGGAGCCATATCATGGAGGAGTGCAAAGCAGACTTTGACTGCTACCTCTACTATGGAAGCGGAGTTCGTTGCTTGTTTTGAGGCTACATCGCAAGGTGTATGGTTGAAGAGTTTCATCTCAGGGCTTAGAATTGTTGACTCTATTGCTAGGCCAATTAAACTGTACTGTGACAATTCAGCTGCTGTATTTTTGGCTAAAAACCATAAGAGTGGTAGTCGAAGTAAACATATCGACATTAAGTATTTAGCCATAAGAGAACGTGTTAAAGAAAACAAAGTGGTCATAGAACATGTTAGCACTTAATTGATGATAGCTGATCCTTTGACTAAAGGCATGCCAATTAAGAATTTTAAGGATCATGTGATAAGAATGGGAGTTGGTTCCATGATATAATTGTATGGATAACAATTGTACAAAGAAACTCTTATTTCAATTATTTGTTTATTTCTCATTCAGATGTACACATTATTTGACTTTTGAGAAATGACAAACTTTTCTTTTGGACTCTGAATAAACATATGGTTTATTCATTATGTTATGTTGTCACATTTGGAATAGTGGTAAAGAAATTGAATGCATTGTAATACATAGAAGATAATACTCAATTATAGAGGACCTATCGCTATGATTCATGTATTTAGTTTCTTGTTCAGTGTTGATAAAATATACGGACCAAGTGGGAGAATGTAATAACCCATCGCTTTCAATGGTCCTAATTTTATTACTAACGTTTCACTAATTAAGAAGTGATAACAGCCCCCCCTTAAATGTTGAACGCTTGCTTGATGGGAGCAGGCGGTGAAGGGATTTGAGTATAAATAGGGAACCCTTCCTAAGGCTTTCAACAAGGTTATCGAAAGAAAAATCAAAATAATCGGAGGCATTGAGTCCCTGATCAAGAGCACATCCTGAGGGCATACACCATCAGAGTGCGATGGCTCATTGATTGGAAGAACTCAATCAAGATCCATCGAGAGGAGGAAGATCAATCAAGATCCATCGAGAGGAGGAGGAAGATCAATCAAGATCCATCGAGAGGAGGAGGAAGATCAAGATCCCGTGCAGCTGATTCAAGGAAGATCAAATTCCTTACCCTCATAGGAAGGAAAATTAATAATAATGGCTGGAGGTATTTATCGATCTTAAAATTTCATGATAAATATATTGATACCGTATTTCCGCATATTTGATATCGTGATCAATATATTTAAATTAAGTCTTATAAAACCACCCAATCAACTCCCAATTTTCTGATGTGGGACTATTGGGAGGGGCATCACCATCTACCTCCCTTACAGAGGCGACGTCCTCATCGCCAGGGGCAACCACCAGGCAGGCATGGATCTAGAGGTGGCCCTTACAGGTCAAGAGGTGGCTTCCATCCCCCATGGTTGTAGCACTTTGCCCTATGTGGCACTTAGATCCTGCACTTCCGGCTGGTGTATGGCTCTGATACCATATTATAATGACCCGGGCCCACGGGCCTGTTTCATTACAAGAAAACAAGACGGACAAGGTCCACACCAACTTAGGCCACCACAGCCCAAAAGGGATCTAATTGGTGCTTGTCCATCTTCCTTAACTGGTTATAAACCACACAATCAACTCCCAATTTTTCAATGTGGGACTATTGGGAAGGGCATCACACATCCCCTATACCTCCTCGCAAAAACTCTCGCAGATGGTGCAGGTCCAGCAGCCCGGCAAACTTGATCGACACTGTAAACTGCCTCTCCCTCCTTGCAGCGATGTGTTAACCAATACAACTGCTGATGTTTAGAACAAACACCTAGGAGCAAAATGGAAACGAGATCAAAACAGAGAAAGGTTAACAAGAGGCACACCTAATGTTGCCAGACTCGTCCATCTTCGTCAATTTGATGACAAAATCCTTGGAGTTGAAAGGTAAATCTCCCAGCATGCAATTGCTCTTCCTAGCATCATCACAGCTCTGTTGACATCCCTCTTTGTGTATGTTAACCCCTCTTCGTGTATGTTAACCTAGACACGAAAGAAGAGATTGATAGAAACGGAATGAAGATGAGATGCGAACAATGGGAAAATCGACGTCGAAACCAAGTAGCAGGGATCAAGATGATGAAAAATAAGAGAATGCTCAGCGATAATGGTGGAGATGTGATTATTAATCCAACATTGGGCTTATATGTGAAATAATTATGTGTTGCGGACAAATATGGTTAAACCTAATTAAAAGTGATCTACTAAGGTTTCAGAAATTGGGCTTTAATGTATCTAATAAAGTGTGGGCCTTTAACCTGTAAGACCTAAAGGGTTATTTCTATTTTTATGATGGGCTAAAATAGAAATACCAAAAGAAAATGATGAGTTATCTATATATATATATATAGCGATTATGGTCCCTGGATCGCACGTAGGACTCTCTTATCTGAATCCCATCATCAAAAAGAAAACCCTAGAAAAAAATTCTAAAGGGCTCTCTAGGAGTACATGTTGATCTGGAAGGCCAATCGCCTGACTCTGAAGAGCAATCAAGCAATATAGATTCAGGTACGCTTGACCCTGGAGCGCAATCAAGCAATATGGATTTAGGTATGCTTTTGTTTATCGTTTATTAATTCTTGATGATTGAATATGAATATTCTTGGGCTTCATGGTGATGGTTTTCACCAAAAGATTTATGTTTAATTTCAACAATTGGTATCAGAGCCCTATTCATGTTGAATCATTGAAAAATTCTAAATTTTTCGATCATATGCCATTGATATTCATATTATTTATGCATATATCTTCTTTGGTTTTATTCAGCAACGGTGAAACAAATAATCATTAGTTTATAGTAAATTTTATTTTGGTGCTATTGATATTCTTAATATCTATAGATCAATAAGGGTCATAGCGCATCAAAACTTTATTTTACTTCTATTTTGATCATGAATTTTGATGTCAAGAGCGAAAGATATTTGCTGCATTGTGAAATCAGTCTTACGTAATCCGGAGATGAGATCTTTCATCTAATAAAATAAAGATTAATTACAAATAAAGTTAAATTTGTATTTAATTTAATTTAAATTTTTAAAAAAATTGGTACGCATTGTGTGGAGTTACACTTTTTTTGCTGGGAATCTGCTTGGTAGATTCCCTCGGGGGCATTAGGACTCTTTTCCCACACGCAATGTTACCGAGCGGTCGCTCTGGAAATCTGGCCACTGGTATTCTGCTTGTACAAAATTAAAAATAATATGGCTTTTCCATCTTCTCCCTTAGAGGCTTTCGCTGGGACACGAAAGCACAGGGCATTGGAGGTGTGTGAGGGGGATAACATGGCATTTAATGCATGGCATTGGTTTTTTCTGCATGGGTTCATCCTGGCAATGGAAATCATGGGGAGAGGATGCTCGGATGTTGTATTTTTAGAAAATGCATTACCAAGTGGCTCTTCGTATTCTGATATTTTTTCATATTTTGGTATTTTGTTGGTATAAAAAAAAAGGGGGATACGGAGGCCAGAATGTTGGGTCATAAATCAAAGCCTTATCTAGTAGGATAAATTATCTTTTATATTATAAAATGGCTTTAAAACAAATAAGTTTTATTTTTGATATGGGTTGGAACCAACCTATGCAGAAGTAGAAGACAATCAAAATAACAAATTGTTATTTTTTTAAGTTCAATCAAATTCAAATGAATGGTATTTTTTATGCATAATAAATTTGTCCATCATTCTAAATTGAACTAATTGAAACAAGATATCATCAAAGTGACCTCTCTTGTGTAGATGGTTCATGAAGGATGTTGAATGTTGTGTATGTGTATGTTTCATACTGATATTAGTCGGCCCAAAGAAAGGTTAATGCTTGGCTGAACTACACATATGTGTGATGGTAAACACGTAATGATTATAAGGATTTACATCTAATCCAAAGATAGATATATTATCTGACATGCATTATTGTTAGTGTTTGATCATTACAACAAGAGTACCACTAGCAGTTAATATTACTGTCCAAAGACTTGGTATTAATGTTGCACTTTGTATCTTAAGATGGGATTTAACATTATTTAAATTTATTGATATTTGTTATTAATTATTTATATGAGCATATTATTTATTATTTATGTATTGCTTTTATTTTCTTTACAGCTAATGTTGCTATTATTTCTGCTAACCTCAATTCGGTGTCGATCCTTAATGGCACTAACTTTAAGGACTGGAAGGAGAACATTATCACTGTTCTTGGCTACATGGATATGGACCTTGCAATAAGGATTGAGCAACCCACTCCTCCTATAGCATCTAGTACCTCTGATGAGAGGAACAGATATGAGAAGTAGGATCGCTCTTATCGCATTAGTCTTATGATCAACAAGCGTGGCATACCTGAGGCTTTTAGGGATGCAGTATCTGAAGGGATTATCAGTGCCAAGGATTTTCTTGCTTAGATTGAGAAACGCTTTGCCAAAAGCGATAAGGTGAAAATAAGCACAATCTTGAAAAGCTTGAGTTCATGAAGTATAAGGGCAAAGGAAACATAAGGGAGTACATTATGAAAATGTCTCATCTTGCTTCAAAGCTTAAGGCACTAAAGCTTGAAATGTTAAAGGACTTGCTTGTGCATCTTGTACTGATTTCTCTACCTAATCAATTTAGTCAATTTAAGGTCAGTTACAATTGCCTGGACTCTTAATGAGCTCATTTCACATTGTGTGCAAGAGGAAGAGAGATTGAAGCAAGAGAAGACTGAAAGTGCTCAATTGGTAAGCACCTCTAAGGAAAAGGGTAAGGATAAAGGCAAGAAAAGAAAGAATGAGGCTGCTAAGGGTCAGTAAAGAAGAAACAAAATCAGGATAAGAAAAGTTGTTTCTTTTGTAAAAAGTCTGAACATATGAAGAAGGAATGTTTTCAATATCATGCATGGCATAAAAAAAGGTACATTTCTTAGTTTGGTCTATTCTAAAGTGAATATAGCTTCAGTACCTAGAAACACTTGGTTGTTAGATTCTGATGCTACTACTAACATTAGTGTTTCAATGGAGGATTTTTTAGTGTATGCCCTAGATCCAATTGGATTGAATGCTGTATACATTCTATGAATACAAATCAAATAAAATGGTTTCTTTATCTATTAAGATGTCTTTTATTTGATATATTTGTCTGTGAGATAAAGTCCAAAAGAATATGAACCGTGCATATGAAATTTGTAATAGAGATTACAAATTGTGAGATTCAAATTACACATTATGGTTCGATTCTTTAAACTTCCCTAGTCGATGTGTAGATGGGACTGGACACCATCAAACACCGTGAGACTGGCACACATTGCATATCTTCACCCTTGGGGTGAGCAGCTGATTTCACAAGTTGAAGTATGAAGATACTTGGATAGGTGTGTGGATGCTCGTTATTGTAACGATGCATTGGATGACCCGTACAGAGATCCCATATGGATATTCTATATAGTGTCAATGGTTGATCTCTAAATGACGGTGGTGTGAGTGATCCTTTGACTTGAGATCTTCATTGCATCTCATGTGTGGAAAGTCATGCTTTGACGGCATCCAAACGTCGCTCTAGCCACGGGTAGCAAATATGGTGTCGATTGGGCATGACATGAAGCACATGAAGATGGTGTTTGATCAAGATAGGATTCGTCTCCCTTTATAAAAAGGGTTATATCCTACGACCACTTGATGGATTAAATTGATTGTTAAATCCTTGCAAGGTTGAGTTGGAATTCGAAATGGTTTCGAAATTCTAATTCATATGAGTCAATTTTTCCTGAGATCAAGTAAACAAAGATCAATTACAGGGTTGACACATTCCATACCACTGATTGATCTGGGATATGTGACGAAAATTTGATCATACGGTAACCGTTCATGGACAGGTGTTGTTGATGGTTACGTCAACAAAACCTTTAGCAGTTGGGTGGTCATGATGCTTTACTAGAGGCCTCTCATGATCTATAATCATGTTGTTGACTTGGACAAAGAGTTGTCCAATCATTCCTAGGGTCTATGATTAGGACATAATTATTGCCAACATGTTAAAGGGCCTAATGGGTGACACGCATTAAGAAGAATTTTGGATAAATGAGAATTAAATTAGATTTAATTCTGATAAGATGGTCAATTAAATAATTGGGTGAGACCCAATTTAAAAAAGATAAAATAATAATGGATATGATCCATTGTATTAGAAGGAATGTTAAGGAGAAATTATTTGTGCATATGATGAACAAATAATTGGATACCCAAATATGACTTGATCCATGTGATGGATGGCTCTGATTATTCGGGTATAAATGGCCAATCTCAGCCATGTGAAGATGGAATCATGCCCATGGGGTGAGGCATGATGAATCTCTACGGTTCGATGATGAACACGTACAAATTGGGGCATGTAGTTATGAGATAACCAACTCCTAATTTCAAAGGCTGAGATTGTGACACTTGGATTAACGTTACCATGAGAATGAGAGTTTCTTCTGTTTACTTGGATTAATGTTACCATGATGTAGGGGTGGCAATTTTTGACACGACACAATAACTCGACATGAACACGACACGAATTAAATGGGTTTGGGTTGACTATTTTTTGGTACAAACATATGTATGACACGACCCGCCAACACAAAATTTAAATGGGTCATGTTCGGGTTCAATCGCTTAACCCGAATTGACCTAAATTGACCCATGTATTTAATCGGGTTAACACGAACCCATCTGACCTGTTTTGACCTATTCCTTCGCTCGCCCGACCCGACGCCCGCTCGCCTTCCGCAGTTCCGCTCGCCCCTTCAACAGTCAACCCTAACCCTAGCTTCTAGCCTTCCATTCGGCCATTCATTTTTGCCGCTCGCCTTCGTCAGAGCTTTGGAGTTGCCAGATCTTTTCGATTGTCACCGGCGAGCAACGAAATCTCACCGGCAAGCAACGAAATCAACTGATAATTTTTGTTTCATCCCCTGTTACCCTGTATGTATCCTTGTTCTCTGTGGGTTGTGGGTTGAGTCTTGCTAAAAACCGTCACCGGAGAAGAGACGGCGACGGCGTTCAGATGGATCTAGATCTCTAGATCTAGTTTTCGACAGGGGTGGGAAGCCATGGCTGACTTCCAACGATGGTCGGGCTCCGTTAAAGACAAGAGGACTGCAGGTCTTCTAGTCAGATCGGGCTCCCTTCTCTCATCTCTTCATCTCTTCATCACAAAATCAGTTATCGTCTGTCATAATGTCATCTCTTTCATGGTCCATTTCCTCAAATCCATCTTTAATGCATATAAATATTAACTACTTTTACAATTCAGGAGGCACTTTGATCGCTCATCCCCTGTTGGCAATCAGAGTTTTCCCCATCTTTCGTCAATTAATCATTGAAGAACAAGGGAGAAAAAAAAATTACGTGTGAAGATGTAAGCTTTCATGTTTATATTCCATTAATTATTATCCCATATTTACAATTATAAATGTCTTAAATATTATTTAAATTATTAAAATTTGGGTTATAGCTTTTATTATATGTTTAAATGCTAGGAATTAGTAAGCTTTCATGTTTATATTCCATTAATTATTATCCCAAATTTACAAATATATTAAATGTTATTTAAATTATTAAAATTTGGGTTACAGCTTTTATTACCTGTGTAAATCTCGGGTCAAGGTCGTGTCGGGTTAGTCGTGTTTTGAGTCAGGTCGTGTTCGTGTTCAAATTACCTAACCCATTTAACTCACAGGTCGTGTTTGGGTTGATGTGTTTTCAACCCGACCAAAACATAACACGACCCAGACACGACACAACACACGATTGCCACCCCTACCATGATGTTACCATGAGAATGAGAGTTTCTTCTACTTCTTTGGATTAAAGTTACCATACCATGAAAAGAGTTTCTTCTTCTCCCTTGGAACTTTTCTTTCTCACCCTATAAATAGGGTTCCTTCCTCCTAGGAAGTGAGAGCATGAGAAGAAAAATATTAGATCTTTTAGATCTTCAGCGATGTCTTCTGTATTTCTATAAGGGGATTCAAGAGGTGCTAGCACCCCTCTCTCTCGAAGTGTCATCTTCATACCTTGAAGGTCTTCATCCACTCTTCTCCGAATGGATCACCGTTAGAAGCCGAATACGTGGACGGCTAGTGGCAGAGGATTCACCGGCTTCATCCTTTTCTACATCGATAAAGGACTCAAGTATGAATAAATCTAATATTTTAGATTTTATTTGAGATTTAATGAATCTGTTCCTAAGGATCCTGGGCATCTAAAAATTTTATATTATATCTTCTTGTATATTTTTATGAATTTTATTCATATCTAGAATACATAATTCCCATTAGGATTGCTGAGCTATCAAAGGCCAACTGATGCTGAAAGATGCATTTATGCGAAAGATGGCAAGTCAGTAGACGTGGAGGCAATTGGGCATTTTAGATTGTTATTAAGTTTTGGTTACTATTTGGATTTGAAAGATACTTTTATAGTACCATCATTTAGACAAAATTTAGTTTCTATTTTAGCTTTGGACAAATTAGGATATTGTTGTTCATTTGAAAATAGTCAGTTTAGTCTTTCTTTAAATTCAAATATTATTGAAACTGGTTCTCTTATAGTATATGGCAATCTATATTTGCTTGATACTATTGCTTCTTATAATGAAACCCTAAATATGGAATCATGAGGTACTAAGCATAAAATTTGCAATAAAAATTCAGGAACATTATGGCATAAGCGCTTAGGTCATATCTATAGAAATAGAGTTGAACGATTTGTATCAGATGAAATTTTGGATTCTCTTGATTTTACAGACTTCAATGTCTGTGTTGATTGCATTAAGGGCAAATAGACCAAAACAAAGAAACTGGATGCATATAGAACTGCGGAAGTCTTAGAGTTGATACATACGAACATTTATGGACCATTTCCTACACCTTCTTGGAATGGTCAACAATATTTTGTATCATTCATAGATGATTATTCTAGATATGCATACCTATTTCTTATTCATGAAAAGTCTCAAGTTTTGGATGTGTTCAAATCATTTAAAGCTAAGGATGAGCTTCAACTCAACAAAAGGATTAAAGGAGCCAGATCTGACCATGGTGGTAAATACTATGACATATATGATGGTTCAAATGAACAACGTTAGGGCCTTTTGCTAAATACCTAAAGGAATATGGAATTATCCCACAATAATACACCATGCCATGGTCATCTAGCATGAATGGTGTAGCTGAAAGACATAATCGCACTCTTAAAAATATGGTAAGGAGTATGATTAGTCATTCAACCTTACCAGAGTCACTCTGGAGAGAAGCACAAAAGACAACAGCTTACATCTGAATAGAGTACCAACTAAAGTAGTTATCAAAACACCTTATGAGCTTTGGATTAGATGAAGCCTAGTCTAAAGCATTTTCATGTTTAGGGATGTCCAACTGAGGCAAGGCCTTATAGGCTACATGAAAAAAAAATTGGACTCCAAAACAGTAAGCAGCTACTTTGTTGGGTATTATGAGCGATCCAGGGGCTTCATGTTTTATGATCCCAAATGAAGAACAAATTTTGAGATGAAAACTGCAATGTTCTTTAAGGATATTGAGTTTGTGGGGAGAAATAAGGTTAGAGACTTTATCTTTGAGGAGGAATTGGATCCTACTACTCTTATTGAAGAGGAGTTAGTTCATATTCCTATAATTGCTTCTGACAATGAGCAGATTTCTGTTCCTGTCATTGATCAAATTGTAATTCCAAAAGAACAAGAAATTATTGATCAACCCTCAGAGGTACAAACTCAACAACCTCAAGAACAAGTGCCTTTGTGGTGATACACTAGAGAAAGGAGAAATGCTATTCCATATGACTATATAGTGTTTCTTCAGGAACATGAGAAAAATAATGGCATGATGGAAGATGATCCTGTCAACTTCCTTCAAGC
Source organism: Calamus simplicifolius (assembly GCA_900491605.1). Lineage (NCBI taxonomy): Eukaryota > Viridiplantae > Streptophyta > Magnoliopsida > Arecales > Arecaceae > Calamus > Calamus simplicifolius. The sequence goes on along the minus strand of UESW01001930.1, from coordinate 443,032 downwards.
CATACAAGGTTCCAACTCAGAAAAGTGAATTGAAGCAATGAAAGAAGAGTATAAGTCTATGCAAGATAATAAGGTTTGGCAACTTGTCCCATTACCAGAAGGTATGAAACCCATTGGTTGTAAATGGATTTTTAAGACCAAATGGGATTCAAAGGGTAATATGGAGAGGTATAAAGCTCATCTTGTGGCTAAAGGCTATACTCAAAAGGAAGGGATTAACGTTAAAAAAACCTTCTATCCAGTTTCATCGAAGAACTCTTTTAGGACAATCGTGGCTCTTGTTGCACAGTATGATATGAAACTCCATCAAATGGATGTCAAGATAGCATTTCTTAATGGAGACATTGATGAGACAATTTATATGGTGCAACTAAAAAACTTTGTGTCAGGAGGCTCAAAGAAAATGGTTTGCAAATTGACAAAATTCATTTATGGGTTAAAGTAAGCTTCTCGTCAATGGTACCACAAATTTCATCAAATAATTCTCTCATTTAATTTTGAGGTGAATGAAGTTGATGATTATGTGTATCACAAGTTCAGTGAGAGTAAATACATTTTTCTAGTTTTGTATGTGGATGACATTTTGCTTGCCACTAATGATATAGGCATATTGCACGAAACCAAGAGATTTCTATCAAGCAATTTTTAAATGAAAGATCTTGATGATGGCTCCTTTGTATTAAAAATCTAGATACATCGAGATCGTTCTCAGGGTATCCTTGGATTATCACAAAGGAGCTATATCGATAAAGTACTTAAGAGATTTGGCATGCAATATTGCAAACCAGATGACACCCCGATCGCTAAAGAAGATAAATTCAGTCTTAACCCGTGCCCAAAAAGAAAACCTTGAAGTTGAAGAGATGCATAAGATTCCTTATGCTTTGGTTGTAGAGAGTCTAATGTATGCTCAGTTTGTATGTGTTTGGATATTGCGTACAATGTTGGAGTGCTAGGCAGATATTTAAGTAATCCAGGTATGGATCACTGGAAAGCAGCCAAAAGGATTATGAGATATCTAAAAAAATAAAAAATTACATGCTGACATATAGGAGATCAGTTCATTTTGAGATCATTGGGTATTCTGACTCCGATTTTGCGGGATGCCAAGATAGTAAAAGATCTACTTCGAGATATGTATATCTGTTAGGTGGTGGGGCTATTTCTTAGAGAAGTACAAAATAAACGCTTATAGCTTCTTCTACCATGGCAGCAAAATTTATAGCATATTATAAGGCATCCAATCATGGGATATGGCTAAAAAAAATCATCATTGGGTCATCATTGGGCTGCGCATATTGGAAGAATTTAATGACCATTAAAGTTATTTTGTGACAACAAGTTAGCTGTATTGTATTCCAACAACAACAAGAGCTCGACCAAGTCAAAGCATATTGACATCAAGTTCTTAGTTGTAAAAGAAAGAGTATAGAGTGGTCAGATTTTTATAGAGCATATAGGGACAAACTCCATGATTGTAGATCCCTTACAAAGGGTGTGCTGCCCAAGGTCTTTCATAAGCATACTACTTATATGGGTGTTATAGAGAATGATGATGCTTAGATTCAGTGGGAGTTTGTATTGCCTCTATTTTATGCTTTATGTTTGCTTTGTACACACTTATATGTTTGGATATTTTCTGATCAGAAATAAAGTATTTTATTTAGTTCAATACACTTTGTACAATTATGTTAAAGTTTTGATCTCACTCAAGTTTCAGGATCAGTTAGAAATAGGCATGTTAAGATCACATTACATGTAATTTTCATGCTATACATCCACATCATGATCCATGTCATTCAGTTGTATCAACATACGTGACCATTGATGGGTCAAGTTATGATAGATATAACAAAGACCGCTTTGATCCTATATTGGTATGATTGATGGACCGAATTAGTTATAGATACATTTCGATAATGATAGTAAAATTGAGCTCATTCAGTTATTTTTTTTTGTAAAACATAATTATAAGGTTACACATATAGCTCAGTGGGAGATTATTGGATTATTAATCCAACATTAGGCTTATATGTGAAATAAATATGTGTTGCGGACGGTCAAATATGGTTAAGCCTAATTAAAAGTGATCTGCTAAGGTTTCAGTAATTTGAGCTTTAATGTATCTAATAAGATGTGGGCCTTTAATGTCTAGAGACCTAAGGGGTTATTTATATTTTTATGATGGACTAAAATAGAAATACAAAAAGATAATGATGAAGTTATCTATATATAGCGTTATGGTCTCTGGATCGCACGTACGACATGTACGACTCTCTTATCTGAATCTTATCATCAAAAAGAATATCCTAGAGAAAATTCTAAAGCGCTCTCTATGAGTACATGTTGATCTGAAGGCCAACAGTCCAACTCTGAAGAGCAATCATGCAATATGAATTCATTCACGTACACTTTCATTTATCGTTTATTAATTCTTAATGATTGAACATGAATGTTCTTGGGCTTCATGTTGATGATTTTCACCAAAAGATTTAGGTTTAATTCCAACAGGAGATCCTTGTCTTCAATGTCAACGAGGAAGTGGTTGTCCTGGAAGATGAAAGGCCTTTCGATGGAACCAAAGCCGGGCCGCGTGGATGCGCTGTATTCTTGCTCAAGTCCGGACGGTGGCAGAAGTGGTAGCATCCTCCTTTTTGATGGTGAGAAGTTCGTTAAAGCACTCCACTAGCGCCAACTCCAGAACAGGATTCGGATAAGAAGCAGCGAGAACTGGCAGCGACGACGACGGGGAGGGACGTTCGATAGCTTTAGCTCCTAACATCGGCCATCGCAACGCTCGCAGCCTCTGCCCCTCTGCCGTAGCGTGGGTGGTTGTCTTCGGCCTGGCCTCCTCTGTACCTGGACATGGTGGTGGTTCTGAGCACAAAGAGACCAAAACAAAACCAGAAGAGGAAGAAGAAGGGAGAAGAAGGAATGGGATTATGTGGAGTTTGGATTATTCTCCACGTATAGGCGCAGGGGAAAGAGCGAGGGAAGGCGCTGAATTGGTGGGACTAGAAACCAATATAAGAAAGTAAGAAACTTTGCGATTGTCATTATTATTATTATTATTATTATATTATTATTATTATTATTATTATTAACAATGGTCCCGCAAAGCATTTAGTGTCATTTCATTTATTTTAAGAAAGGGAGTGGCCACAGGTGGCAACACATTTTAACAAAATAAAATAAAAGCTTCCATCTCCTTTACGTGACATAATAAGTTCAAATTAGGTATTAGAAGGCAATAAATGAATAACCAATTAGTATATTTTATTCTATTAATATAAATCTATATTTCAATAGTAATTGAATCAATTTTTGCTCAATAATAATTGAATGCATTCTTAAAAAATTATTTTAATAAAAAACTATTATTTATTATTGAGTGCTATTTTTTAAAACCACTATTTTCATCATTCAGCATGCTTATCTTTTTGTAATAATCAAGGATTAGAATGGTAGATAAAAATCAACCAGGTTGAAAGGAGATCATGCATCTCGGTTCATATGTATGTTATATTGTTATGCACTCCTAAGTGGGGGGAAGGGAGTGGTATGCCAAGCTTTTTCTTTAACATTATAATAGAATAACAGTTGTTGCTCTATGTAAAGTTGATATGGATTTTTAATGTTTTATATAATAATTGTTGTGATAATTGTTATAAACAATTGTCACAATAAAGAGTAGGCAATAAACTTATTTGATCCTATCTTGTTCAAACAAATTGAAAAAAATAGATTAGTAATGAAAGTTATTAAATGGCAATTACTAGTTGCAATTATTAGTTCATGGTTAAGTAGTGATCATTAAATGAAATAATGACTAAATTATGTGTACTAATTTTCTTTTGTGTTTATATAAATAGCATGCACTGCACCAAATTTATTCCTTATATTTGCATTAAAATATCCTTCACTTTCTGGGTTATCTTAAAAAGCTAAGATAAATCAAGAAACATCTGATGCCATTTTTTCTATAAAAAAAATCTCTTACTAGTATCTAAGAAAAAATAAGGTAAAGTTTCAAGGCTATTGTTAAATTCTAGAAACCTACGTCTCTCAAACTTTATTGTCATTTAGAAAGTTTTGGACGTATACGAGTCTCACAAGCCTGTCACTTTTTTCCAGTTTGAGACTTTCTTGCACGATTATTTTTTATTTCTTATCCATCTCGGAATGATTAATACGAGACTTCCCACTATGTTCTATCTCTTTTTAAATATTTCTCATGAATACCACCATACTCCAACTCTATTTTACAGCGTTGAATGAAAAATATGGCTTTTAACCACAAGATTAGATGATCAAAACCCTACTTCAAGTGCTTTTTATAGCAGATATGTACATTGCCATACCACGCGATAGACTCCATGGTAATATAATTCTTGTCAAGTTTGTCTCAAGATAGAATACCAATTTTTTTTCTTTAGCATTATACCTGTAATATTTTATCATTCATTTACATACGCAATGAAAAGATAATTAGCATGAAAATTTTGAATCCTTAAAATTTTACCATGCCACTTTTCTTATTTTTTTTAACTCTTTTATCAAACGCACCCTAAGATGAAATAAAGAATCCAATTAACTCACTCTCAACATTACTTGACCAGTATTTCCCATGCATGCATTAACCCTGGTTTCTTGTAAGGGAACACCAATTAAGAACATGCTTGATCCTCGTCATGACAGCCATTCTCTTACGACTTATCATATGATCTTTTCTTTTGGATATAGAACACCAAGCAGAAACAGAATCACGAAAATAAAAAGAACCAATCCAAGCAGAAATAATAATCATAGGAAAGATAATTAAGGTGATCTCACTTCAACTTCCTGTAGAAGGAAAAGATCGCATTACGTAAAAAGATAACAACACAGCGATTACGATCTCTCTGCTTCAAGAAAACATAGCGATTATGATCTCTCTGCTGCTTCAAGAAAACGAAGGAGCAACCACATCAAAACCATGAAACTACCAAATGGATTGATTATGCGTAAATAGACCAAAAGAGTCGCAGGACTCTGATCTAATATATAATTCCATATACCAACTCTTTGTACCAATAGCTGGTTAGACTCAAAAATACCTCTCCCCTACTGCATAAAACGCAGAAAATTAAAAGAGAACAAAAAACGAGATCGAGTTTCTTGCAATGCAACCCGTCATACTTCAAAGGAAACGAACGATCTTCTTGATGTGCCGTCCCGAGACCGACATCTTCACCACAATCGCCGTATCTTCTTTGGAGATATCAAAGATATGCTCCATGGTCTCCGTTCTTGGCTCGAAGTAGCTCTCGGTCTCAAACGCTGTCACCTTCACGGTAGGGTGGACGTCCACGGTGGCTACGCTCCCATCCGCAGTCACAGTAAAAAGGATCCCCTCGAACTCCGTGCAGTCATACCAACCTTCTCCATCGATTTTGATGTATCTCGGCATGGTTCAGGGGAAAGCAAGCGGACGGAGAGAAGAAAACTGAAAAAAAAAAAGATAGGGATTTTTTTGACCCCAGTTTGCTTGCACCATCTATATGTAGATGGGGAAGCGCTAATCCATCAATTTAGGAAACGTAGAGCAGGTGGTAAGCTGAATCGATATAGGTTTCTTCTCTCCCATTTTTTCTTTCTTTTTTTAGACGTGCAACGTATTTAGAACCCGGTGGAATTAGGACTCCTAATATCCTTCCCATCTTTACGTCTTTAAACCCGGTGGAATTAGGACTCCTAATATCCTTCCCATTTTTTCTTTCTTTTTTAGATATGTTACCTTAACGGTCTTGTTAAACGTCCAACGTCTTTAGAACCCGGTGGAATTAGGACTCC
>UESW01001930.1:414033-437063 GCA_900491605.1 Calamus simplicifolius | reverse complement strand
GATGGGTAACTAAATCTGATTAAGATTAAGCCTCCGCCAAGATCAAGGTCCAATCAAGAGCCATTGCTTATAAGGCACTCAACTTATGATAAACTAATCTCAAACATCTATAAAAGTAGGTCAAGATCATAGAGGCAATAATTTTTATTCTTCTTCTTTCTTCTTGCCTTCTTCAAAGGCTTCAGAAAATTTTCATGGTCTTTCTTCTTGATTGAGCGTTGAAAGATTTCTTTAATTAAAGATGGGGAAGCGCTAATTTAGTGAGCCGTATTGCTTAGACATATATGCTCTTTAATTAATTCCGGTAAAAAAGAATGAAGTCCATCCGCAAACATTTTGAGAACCCGACAGAATTCAACACTCTTATCCTTCAGGGATATCCAATCAGGAGCCATACATTGAGATGAGAACAAAGAAGCTAAACAAAGCTAGCACACCACTCGATTATAACTTGGATTCTTGTAAACGAAGAACATGCTTCATCCTTGTGATACAATATCCAACAACCACTCTTTACCACATCTCCTAACACCTCTTTCTTTGGACTTGGAAATAACAACATGCATGAAGCAGAAAAAACAATCACAGAGATAATAGAATCATGAAGAAACCAAGCGGAAATATTAGTTATAGAAAAGCAAAGCGTCCTCACTTCCACTTCCAATACCAAAAGTCTTCTCTGATGCATAAGAGTGCTACAGAGACATAGGGGTAATTAAACACCACAGGCCTAACGAACAGAACTCACAACAACACAGAAAAACAATAATACAGCGGCTAAGATCTCTGTTGCTTCATGGAAACTAATGAGGGTAAAATTGTTATCGCATCGATGCTTGTGCACATGACAAAAAGGGTTAAGACCACTCTTGATATTCGATCAGCCAGCTATCATATTTAAAAAATAATATAGCCAATTATCCTCGGCAGAACCGAACCATACTCGGACAGAATTGTTCCGAATCATTCTCACACCTCGGCAGGCCCGAGCTATCCTTTTATCTCGGTCGGACCGAGATATTCGTATGCCTCAGCAGAGCCGAGGCATTCTATCCTCATATACTCGATGGTACTGAAATATTATATGCCTCGGTCATACTGAGGCATTCAAATGCTTCGGCGAAATTAAGCTATTCTTGTGCCTCAGCTAGGTGTGGGGCTCCTGAACCTCTCGGAACTAAGAGTGGAAGAATTTGAATTCATTGTAGTTTAACAAGATTCCAGCCGTATAAGCCCCCAATGACCTCGAGCGAAAAATTATGCTAGAGAAATTGGAAGTGGCCTAGAACCTATAAAATCATCGAATCTCAAAGCATCAACCAACTCCTCTAGCCATCGATTCTCTAACTAACTAGATACTGATAATACCGGTCTCATAACAAACTTGATTCGAATTTGATTCGAATCTGAATGGTTTTGGACCCCTATGACGCATCCAAGGAATCAGGTGATCGCCTATAAATACACTGGTCTTAAAGCTCTTCAGGTACGCTTACATTGACACTCTGACTAAAAAACTCCATTAAAGCTCAAGCAGAGCTCTGAGCTCTCGAGAGGTCATTTCTTGAGGAACTTTTGTGAAAGCCTTCTCCTTACATTTGCTTACTGTGAATCTTCACTGACTTGGGTGTCGGAGGATCTTCTGCAGAGGGCCACCCCATACACTCTCTGCATGAAGATTGTCTTGCAGGTTCCGTCCAGGCGAGTGATCAGCATCCAGATTCGGAGTCAAACTGCACCCGAGTTGAAGAGCGAATTTTCGCAGTAATAGATTGGCGCTAGAGAAAGGGCCTTAAGTCCCGTAAACTTGTAATCCAGAAACAAGGTTCAAGATCAGAAAAAGAATCCTCTAATGGCCAATCGAAAGAGAGCCACTTCTGATGGTCAGGATCAGAACGCCTCTCAAAGACCTAATCCAATCAATAGTGTAGCACCTCCACTACCACCGCCGGCCGAGACCCCTTCACCATTGCGAATTCAGTGATGTAGGACCAGTTTGCCACCCAGCTATCCCTGCTCCGCAACTCCATGAGAAGGTCACCGCCAACGTCCCACCGGTAATTTCTTCTTCCAATCCGCCTGGAGCCGTGGATCATCTTCACCGACCTACAGGGGCCAGACCAGTGCCGCAATGGGCTGGAGGGAAGAGCCCACCTAAATCTCAGCGACTTGTTCTTTCTCTTTGGTGTCTTTTCAAGATTTGATGCCACTGCCATCCTCCCCTCGACCGGTCCCTCCTACCACTCTAGATGAAGGGATTAGGCGACAGATGCAGGAGATGCATCGGAAGTGGCATCAGGAGATGGACGCCGTTAGACAAGCCCCTCCATCCTAGCCAAAGGCGGAGCAAGGCATCCCTTTCTCTAAGGAGATCATGCGGGAAGTGATCCCTCCTCATATCAAGCTCTCCACTATCAAACCATATCATGGATCTGCTGATCCCGATGACCACTTGAGCAGCTTTAGATCCATTATGATATTCCATGGAACGTCAGATGCGATTCTGTGCTGAGCCTTCCCTTCTACCCTTAGAGGATCGGTTAGAACCTGGTTTAGTAGCCTGAAGCTAGGTTCTATTGATTCTTTCGACGAGCTAAGCCACTTATTCATCAGCCAGTTCATCAGTAGCCATCGCCAATGATGGAGATCTGATTCTTTCTCTGAAGTCAAGCAGTGGGAGGGGGAATCATTGAAGAACTACCTTGGCCGCTTCAACACGGCCCTGTTGGAGGTCGACCACCTCAATCATGAGGTGGCCATGTCAGCTTCATCCTTATGATACAATATCCGTACAATATCCAACACCACTCTCTTACCACTTCTCCTAACACCTCTTTCTTGGACTTGGAAATAACAATGATACGGCTGACCATCTCCTCTGGGTGGTATTATAATCTTTTCCACGATTTTCAAAAATAATGATGTGATAGCAAAACCCAGAAATGGAATCTTGGCTCCAGCCTCCAGCGATGGCCTTTGGCTCCGACCTCCAGCGAGTCGCCTTTGGCTCTGGCCTCCAGCTCCGGCCTCCAGCTCCGGCCTCCAGCCCCGGCCTCTAGCTCTGGCCTCCAGCGACGGCCTTTGGCTTTAGCCTCCAGCTCCAGTCTTTGGCTCCGGCCTTTGGTTCCGGCCTTTGGTTCCGGCCTCCAGCGACGGCTCCGGTCCTAACTTGGTGCCTTTCTTGCATACACAATGATCCGCCCCAGGCAACAGATCCCGAGATTCGAGGTCTGTTGCCATATACCTCGCTCACTGCAATCACGGGCAAGTGCTAGCATGCCCGGCAGTTACCGCTGCAAGCGGACCTCATCCAGCAACGGCTTAACCACTCACCGTTCAAAGGAGCTTATTCCAATGAGGAAGATTCAATGGTTCCAACAGAACGAGGTAAACGTGACCCCCCAGACATGTATAAGAAGAGGACCTGAGCTCAACGCGAGGGGATCTCTCTCAATCTCTCACTCACTACTACAAAACTAAGCGACAAGTTTACTAACTTGAGCGTCGGAGGGTCCTTGCAGGGAACACCGGCCAGGGACTTCTTGCAGGTTTCCGAAGAAGGAAGACAACCTCTCCATCCCATTTGGAAGTCCACGATAAAGCCGCTCATCATTGTTGATTTGTCCGCATCATATTGGCGCACCAGGAAGGGGGCAGCCGCACGCGAGGAAGGTGAAAGTTCTCCCTGTGACCCCACCAATTCTGCAAGGAAGACGATGGTGACAACACGAGCACAGGAGGCTTCCTTCAGCCATGCCGCGCATTCTGCAGGCTGAGCAATCAGAGGCCAACCTCTGTGTTCCTCCCCTGCACAAATGAGCCAGCCCGACCGGCTTGAGGTTCTGGCTCACCAGGTCCAGGACCTGATGACAATGGTACAGGGACTGCAAGAACACTGCTTGGCCGCCGCCCCTTAACCCCCTGCGCCTGGTGTAGGGGTGCGGGGGACAATTCAGTCTCACCAAGGCGGGACCCTACCCGAGGCCTCCCATCACTCACCTCCTGAACCTCATCGCCGAGAGACCTCGAAGCGATGGCGGTCCCCCTCTCGTCACTCCGGTCGTTCCCACCATTGGCTAGAAGAGAGAGAATCCAGACGGGTGCGTTCCTTACACCAACGATCTTCTTCAGCTTTCTCTTCTGATTCATCTCAAGACGGCACCCTCAGGAAGACTACCCGTCGGGCCGAGCAACGGCTCAATGAGTATCATCGACGGTTGGAGGAGCTTAGCCATCGAATCGCTAACCCTCACGGGATGGACTATGAGCATCGCCCCCCACTTTCCCGATGCATCATGGAGGAACCGGTCCTGCCCCATTTCCGTCTCCCCCAACTGGACCCGTACGATGGCACAACGGACCCACTGGACCACCTGGAGAGCTACAAGGTCCTCATGTAGGTCCAGGAGCGACAGACTCCCTTTTATGTGTCATCTTTCCATCCACCCTTCGCAAGGCGGCATGTGCGTGGTATTCCCGCCTGCCTCCGCGCAGCATCAATTCGTTTCGGCAACTCGAGCGATCTTTCCTGGCCCACTTTGATGCATGCCGGAAGATCCCATGAGTGGATGATAGCCTATTCGCTGTCCAGCAGAGGAATGGCGAGACCTTGAAGGACTTTGTCGCTCGGTTTAAGGAAGCAGCATTGGAGGTATACAACCTGGATGATTCTGCAGCCACTTTGGCATTAAAGTGAGGACTTCGTCCCTCTAGGTTTGCCTATTCCCTAGACAAGAAGCCTCCGAGTTCTTATGCCGAGCTTCTGAGCCGGGCACAGAAATACATCCATGCTGACGAGGCGGATTCTTCCAGGAGGGAAGCCGACAAGAACCCTAGTAAGAAACCACCGCCTACTGAGCATGCCGGAGTGCGACCCCGGAGGCCTGAGCCTCCTCCTCACCGCTCAAATCGCCGACCACAGACGCTTATTCCTAAGGAGCAATTCACTCCCCTCATGGCTCATATTTCTCACATCCTACTAGAGATCGAGGAGGAACCTTATTTCAAGCGTCCGACCCCCTTGAAGTCTGGGACCCCCCACAACAAGGAGCTCTACTACGGGTACCACCGAGACTATGGTCATAACACCGAGGACTGCCGCCATTTGAAGAAGGCCATTGAGGAGCTAGTTCAGCAGGGTCACTTGGGCAAATTCATTCGAAGGGGAAACCTTCCTACTCTGGGTCCATCGGTGCCTCCGACACTTCAGACCGACGTGGACAATGCTCCTACGGAGAAGACCATAGCTATGATCTCCTGGAGGGCAGGTGGTGGTTCAGAAAGACAGCGAGAGGGAATATATTCTGTAATTCCTTTCTTTGGAAAGGATTTAGATGGGGTAGTTAATAAGCATGACGACAGCGTCGTTGTGTCCATGACCATAGCCAAACATCCTGTAAAAAGAATTTTAGTTGATAGTGGGAGTTCGGTGGATGTTTTGAGCTACAAAGCTTTTGTTCGGATGAATCTGTTGAAGTCTTTCCTCCGACCCATCGCCACACCTCTAATGGGCTTTACTGGAGACTCGGTGAGCATTGAAGGGGAGATCGCCCTCCCTGTCACGGCTGGAACCCCTCCATGCCAAAGCACCGTGGTCATAAATTTTCTCGTGGTCCGGGTCCCGTTGGCTTATAACGCTATATTAGGGAGGCCGGGATTGAATTTGCTAGATGTCGTGATCTCGACCAAGAGATTATTGGTAAGATTCCCCACCGACGAAGGAGTTGAAGAAATGAAAGGAGAACAAAGCCCGCCACCGCTTTGCTATCACTTGTCTCCCAGCCCACTGGAAGCGGCGTCGGCAACAGCCTCTGAGCCGCTCGAGCCCCGGGAGCTGGGAAGGAGGGGAGAACTAGCCGAGCACCTCCTGACCCTCTCCTTGGGGGATGACCTGGCAAGGACTGTCCAGGTTGGGGCGTTGCTTCCGAGGAGGCATGTGATCGACTTCTCACTTTCCTGCGTGCCAACACCAACATCTTTACATGGTCATCCTCAGACATTCCGGGCGTCCCTGAGGAGGTGATCACCCATCGGCTCAACCTCAGGCCAGAGTGTAGGCCGATCCGATAGAAGAAAAGGAGCTTCGCTCCAGATAGACAGAAAGCTATCGACGAGGAAGTTCGCAAGTTAACAGCTGCAGGCCATATTCGGAAACTTCATTATCCCGAATGGTTGGCCAACGTGGTGATGATCCGTAAGACCAATGGAAGCTGGAGAATATGCGTGGATTTTACCGATCTCAACAATGCATGCCCTAAGGACAGCTTTCCCCTGCCCCGGATCGATCAACTGGTGGATGCTACATCTGGTCATGAGGTCCTTAGCTTCATGGATGCTTTCTCTAGGTACAACCAGATCAGGATGAACCCGATGGATGAGGAAGCTACCTCCTTCATAACGAGAAGGAGTTGTACTGCTACAGGGTAATGCCTTTTGGGCTAAAAAACGCGGGAGCCACCTACCAAAGGTTGATGAATAAAGTCTTCAAAGGCCAGATAGGACGCAATATGGAGGTGTACGTGGATGACATGCTGACAAAAAGCATCCATACCACCGACCATATCGCTGACTTAACAGAGACTTTTGACAGCCTGCGCCAGTACCAGATGAAGCTGAACCCACGCAAGTATGCATTTGGGGTGATAGCCGGAAGTTCTTGGGTTTCATGGTGACCCGGCGGGGATCGAGGCAAACCGGATAAAGTTCAAGCCATCTTGGACATGAGGTCCCCTACCAACAAGAAGAAAATACAACGCCTGATGGGAAGGGTGGCCGCCTTGAGTCGCTTCCTGTCCAAGTCAGCTGAAAGGTGCCTACCTTTCTTCAGGGCGCTCCGCAAGGTCAACGGATTCGAATGGATGAAAGAATGTCAAGAGGCGTTTGAGGGGCTAAAGGAATTCTTATCTACCCCGCCGTTGCTATCCAAGCCAACAGGAGGAGAGGAACTCCTTCTGTACCTCGCGGCTTCTCCCGAAGCCGTTAGTTCTGTGCTGGTCCGCGTGGACACCAATGGCATGCAAAAGCCGGTGTACTACACAAGCAAGGTGCTCCACGATGCGGAGACCAGGTACTCGAAGATTGAGAAGATTATCTTCGCATTGATCATGTCTGCCCAGTGTCTGCGGCCATACTTTCAAGCCCACCCGATCGCGGTGATCACAGACCAACCTCTAAAGACAGTTCTTGCTCGCCCGGACACTTCCGGCCGATTGGCAAGGTGGGCGCTCAAGTTGGGGAATTCATCTATCTTTCCGCCCTCGGTCGGCCATGAAATCTCAAGTCCTGGCGGATTTTTTGATCGAATGCACCTGAGGAGAGGAGCAACCCGAAGAGCCTTCCACAAGCCCCCGCCTCTCGGAACCAGTGATGATGAATGGGTCCTTCATGTAGATGGGGCATCGAACTCTCAAAGGAGCAGAGCATGCCTCATCTTGGCCAACTCGGATGGAGTTGTAACCGAGTGTGCACTCCGCTTCCTCTTTCTAGCCACTAATAATCAGGCAGAATATGAAGCTCTGCTGTCTGGGATGAGATTAGCCCAAGAGCTTGGGGTGAAACACCTTAGGGCGTTCACCGACTCCCAACTGGTCGTTGGCCAAATCGCAGGGGAATACGAAGCAAGGGATCCCATCATGTCCCGCTACCTAAGTATGGTGCGGTCACTAGCTTCTCTCTTAGCTTACTTTAACGTTTGCTACGTCCCTTGATAGGAGAATGCTAGAGCCGACGCTTTATCCCATCTTGCCACCTCAACTGATGGGATGCTGGGAAGAGCTTATGTAGAGCACTTGGAAGCCCCGAGTATTGACGCATCAAGAGAAACTCTACCAGTTGAGCAGGAGCCTTCCTGGATGGACGCTTATGTCTGGTACTTTACCGAGGGTACCCTCCCAGAAGACCCTGCCGAGGCCAGGAAACTCAAAAGGCGGGCCCCAAATTTTTCATAATGGAGGGAAAGCTCTATCGGAGGTCGTTCTCATACCCAGTTCTCAGATGTGTCAGCCCCAATGAAGCAAATTATATCCTGTGAGAGATACATGAAGGTATATGTGGGAGCCATCTGGGAGGCAGAGCTCTCGCATACAAAGCCCTACGGCAGGGATATTACTGGCTGACAATGAAGGAGGACGTGTCCGAACTTGTTAAGAGGTATGATAGCTACCAGCGCCATGCTAATATTCAACATCAACCAGCATCCCAGCTGACCCCCCTGGCCACACCCTGGCCCTTCGCACAGTGGGGCATGGACATCCTAGGACCATTCCCTCCAGCCTCCGGATAACGCAAGTTCCTAGTGGTGGCAGTTGACCATTTCACCAAGTGGATCGAGGTGGAGGCTCTCGCTAAGATCACCGAGGGCAAAATAAGGTCTTTCTTCTGGAAGTCTGTCGTGTGCCAGTTCGGGCTGCCGCACACCCTCATTACGGATAATGGCCGACAGTTTGACAACACGGCCTTTCGGGAATTCTGTATTGGCTTGGGCATCCATCAATGATTCACCTCTGTGGGGCACCCCCAGACCAATGGCACAACCGAGGTGACCAACCGCATTATCCTCCAAGGGCTCAGGGCCCGGCTAGATGGCTGCAAAGGGCGTTAGGTGGAGGAACTCTCCAGTGTATTATGGGCATATCACACGACGCCATGAGCCCCCACCGGGGAAACTCCTTTCAGCCTGGTCTCTTTGGGACCGAGGCAGTCATTCCGGTGGAGATGGGAGTCCCCAGTCCTCGGACAGAGTTATACCACGAAGAGAGTAACCCAAACCAACTGTGGGCCAATCTAGACTTAGTAGAAGAACTGCGAGACCAGGCGCAACTTCGCATAGCGGCTTTCCGTCAGCGAGCGGCCAAATACTATAATGCTCGAGTACGGTCCAAGACGTTCCGCTCTGGAGATCTTGTTCTGTGAAGAGCTGAAGTATCAAAGCCAACGGAGGGGGGCAAGCTGGCACCGAAGTGGGAAGGACCGTACCGTGTCAAGGAGGTACTTCATCACGGGGCATACAAAGTTGAAGAGCTGGATGGGAAACCGCTTTCTCACACCTGGAACGCCGACAATTTACGCCGGTATTATCAGTAATATGCTAACTTCATTAATTTGAATCTACCTGACAGGTTGTTGTTCGAAATGTTTGCACTATTTTCTGAGTAATCACGCTCGGCACCAAAGACCGGCTCTGCATCGGCAATTAAAACCGGTGCCCCGCGTCGGCACCAAAGACCAGCTCCACGTCGGTAATTAAGACCGGTGCCCCATGTCAGCACCAAAGACCGGCGCCCCGTGCCGGCACCAAAGACCGGCTCCACGTCGGCAATTAAGACCGGTGCCCCGCGTCAGCACCAAAGACGGCTCCGTGTCGGCAATTAAGACCGGCACCCTGCGTTGGCACCAAAGACCGGCTCTGCGTCAGCAATTAAGACTGGCGTCCCATGTCGGCACCAAAGACAGCGCCCCGCACTGGCACCAAAGACCAGCTCCGCATCGGCAACAAAGATCGGCGCCCCGCATCGGCACCAAAGACTGGCTCCGCATGGGCAATTAAGACCGGCGCCCGTGTTGGCACCAAAGATCGGCTCCGCATTGGCAATTAAGACCGACGCCCCGCGCAGGCACCAAAGTCCGGCTCCGCGTCGGCAATTAAGATCGGCGCCGCACGTCGGCACCAAAGAACGGCTCCCTGCGTCGGTAATTGGGGACAACATTTCGGCGCACAGTCCCATTCCGCGCGACATATCTAACGAGACACCGTTGGTTGGTGATTCGCGACAACTCACACAGCCAAAGCTGATTATGACCAAGGGCAGACGATGAGGATTAAAATATTCATTGATGGCTAAAAGTTTACAAAATTACCGATCTGAGTCGGGCTTGGAGCAATACAAAAAAAAAAAAACTAAGGGTCATTTGGGGCTGAGTCATCATCTTCAGGAACTTCATCTGGCTCCAACCCTTCAATATCCTCGAGGTCATAGAGTTCTTGGATTTTTTCCTTGCAGTCTTGGAAGCCGGCCTCATAAGCAAATGCCGTTGATTTGGCTAGCTCCTTATTAAAGGCTTTAGACTTCCTGAAATCCTCTGCGGCCTCTGCAGCTCTTTTCTCCGCCTCGAGGGTTTTCTACACGGCCTCGACGGCCTCCCTCTTGGCTTCAGTCACTGCCACCTCCAAATCGGCAATCTTGGCATCGGACTGGCGGGTGATCTCTTTGGCTGCATCTATTTCAATGGAGGTGGAATCCAATCAATTCTTCAAAACGCACATTTCTGATTCCACTGCCTCCAGCTTCTCCTCGGCCATTCTTTGCTTCTCTTCGGCCACCTAGGTGTTATCCAGCTCATTGGCCGCACGACGCTGGGCAACTTCTAGCGTGTACTCTGCCTTCTCAGCTCTCAGCCGGATGGCTTCAACTTCACCCTTTAAGGTGGCTCGGGTATCCTCTAAGGCCATCTCTGCCTTTCTGCCCTAGCCTGGAGTGATAGCATCTCCTCCCGTGACTGGTCGAGAGCAGCGTCACTCAGGGTCCAAAGGTCCCTTATGGCGATCAGAGAGTTCAATGTCTGGACGGAATGTCAATGTTAAAAACAAAAAACAATAACAAAATGACAACAAAAAAACAAACAAAACAAAGAGGAAAAGGATAATGGGGCAAAAGCTCACCCAAAGATGTGCCACAGACGCCTCGCGGAAGAAGGTGGCCCTCCCTTGATGCCGGAGAAACTCCTGCACCTCTACCACAGATGCTTCGTCTAATGCCCGCTCGGCCCAGCGGCTGTGGTTCGCCAAAAGTGATTGGAAAGAAGGGTCGACGCCCCTCCTTTCCCCTGGCACAAGGGCCGCGGGGGAGGATTCTGCCTCCGACTCTACTGCCTCCAGCCCCTTGGCTGGTGGAGGCACTTCGGTTGTTGCCCCTATGGGGGCACGATAACTGCTGGAGTTGGCCTTATTGTTGCAGGGACCTGCTCCGTCTCCATGGCTTCGGGCAGGGGTGACGGCACTTTTGCGACCTGCTCTGGAGAAGGATCGAGCAGAATGATAGGAGGAGCGGGAACTGAATGTGATCTTCTTTCTCCTATTGGACTCCGCCCGACTTCCTCGCTGACCTCGACCCTTACCGTGTCTTTCCTGGCGGGCTCATCGACTTGGGCTCTGGCTACCTCGCACACGTGCGGGGGATCCACAACTTTGGCCCTTTTAGCATCGGCCTTCCCAGCGTCGGCCCTACCAGTGCCGGCCTTCTTCAAAACCTTAGCGCGCAGGGGCTTCACAACTCTAGCCCCTCCGGCATCGGCCCTCCTCGAGTCAGCCCTCCTTGGAATTTTGGCGACGGCCCTCCTTTCAGCAAGGGACTCATTCCCCATTGCCTTCCTCTTAATAACCGCTTGCCTGAGCTCGCGAAGCGATGGCGTCATCTCTATAAAGGCAGGAGATGCGTTAAAAAAAAAGAGAGAGAGAAAGAAGAAAAAAGGTGAGTAATCAAGTGCTCACCACCAGAAGGGATTAGGCCGGCGAGACGAAGGTTTTCGTCAACCAAAAGCTTATTGCATCGAGGGACATCAGTAGTCAGAAGCTGCCCGAATGCCATTCGATCCCTTGGGAGGATAGAAGAATCCCTATTGGCATCAATGTTGGGTGACCCCCAGCTTCCACTCACCCCTTCGATATCAGCAAAAAAGAACTTATCCTTTCACCTTTTAACGGAGGTGGGAAGGTACAACTTAAGGATCCTAGTGGGCCTAGGAGTGAAGGACCACCAACCTGACTGCTTGCGGAGGGTATAAAAACTGCAGAATAAGGAGATGCTGGCCTCTATGCCTTGTAGGTGATAGAGAACTAGAAACCGACATGTCATAATATGTAAGTAAATGATAAGAAAATTTAAAATTTGTACTTTAAATTTTAAAATTTGAATTAAGAATTCTTATCATAATATCCTAACAAGATTACTATCTTAAGTTATCATAAAATGTAATATATGATAAAAGATTTAGGAAACTTAGACTTAACCACATCATTACTTGATCCTGTGATCCCAATATTGGTCTGATCAATTAGGCTTACCTACATTGGTGTGTAAGAAAAGTGTGATAATGGTTTTTAATTGATCTATTCGCTGCCCGAGAAAACCCATTTAATGGGATCGAATGGTATGCTAAATAGGATCCCATTGATTAGCTAATCTAGCCATTGTTAAGGAAATCTCTTAATTGATTAGATCAATAAGGTTAATTGGGATAGAAGCAATTGATTTGGTCACATGATTAGGGTTCCTATATTAGATAGTGGTTAAGGATCCTAATTTGATTAGAAATCCTAAATCATAAGATTTAATCTTATGATATTTTTTAGGTTAATAAAGATTAATCTAAAATTTACATATAGGATACGTAACCTAGCATAGTACAAATATTGTAGATGTAGATGGGACTTATATGCGCTAAATTCCTCCACGAGTATTAAGTCATTAGTCTTTCATTGTTCATATGATACAAAATCATTATAGACTATGGTTAAAAGTATTTTAAAACACGTAGTCTTTTTGAGTGCAGTCTTAAATATTTGAGCATAGTTAAAAGTCCTTGGTTTAGACTATGTTTTTAGACATAGTTAAAAGTATAAAAAAAATGTAGTCTTTAAATACATTAAACTATATTTTTATCAAAAATTATAGTTAAAAGTAAAAAAAAACGTAGTCTTTATATACATTTAGACTATATTTTTATCAGAAATTGTAGTTAAAGGTCAAAAAATCGTAGTCTTTAAATACATTTAGACTACGTTTTTATCAGAAACTGTAGTTAAAAGGCAAACAAATGAAGTCTTTAATATATTTAGACTACGTTTTCATCAGAAAATGTAGTCTATTAAGTACATTTAGACTACGTTTTGATATTGAAAACGTAGTATAATATCCAATCCTGTCATACAAACATATACTTTCAATTTCAGAAAAAATCTAAAAATATTGAATTGAAATATCCAATACTGTGATATAAATATCCAACACTGTCACCATACAAAACATATTCCAAAAAATCTCAAATACATTGAATTAAAATATCCAATGTTCTTCAATACATTTTCAACATTTAGTGCCAATTTTCTTCAAATGAAACCTTGCAAGTACTCGACCCATTCTCCATACATAATGTCGATCTCTTCTTGTTTATAAGTTTTCTTCTTAGGAAACTGCATATATATACACATAAGTTACTCAGAAAAGAGCACTAAATGATATGACACAAAAATATAAAACCATAAAAAGTACTACTTATATATATGAATCATGTATGCAATAATAACCTATCTTTTCATCAGTTGAAATGATATGATTCTCAATGATCTCCTTCATATACATGATGACATAATAGCCACATTCAACACATGATGGTTGCTTAGGACACTTGAAAGATGAATTTAAAAGTTTTTATAAGACTTGAACAAATAAGATCTAATTTTATAAATTATAAAAAAGAATGTGCAAGTCAATATACCTTAACTAACTTTCAAGTAAGTGTTTTTCTTGCAACTCGTTCAGCTTTAGCGTTGTATATTTTGAGTGCACTGATATAGCAAAGTATAATAATAGTATGAGACTCAAATGATATAACCCAGATAAATTACTACAAAATTAAAAAGAAATAAATACTTACTTATTAATAACACCTTTCAATTCTTTTCTAATTGAACGTCTAATAGAATCACAAAAATACACTTATCCCCATGAGGGTCAATAACCACCAAGGACTAGTGATTCCTTCATAAACATAATAACAATAATTAACATAATATCAAAAGTATCAATTTTCATTAAAAAACCACTTACCCAGAGTTATAAGGAGCTCGAAACAATGATCCATTTTACAATGCTCTAATCTTTTAGCAATAAAATCTGATCGTACTCCAGCTGATCCATAGTGTATAGAGATCTGTGCAGGGTCTACGAAGCCATACATGTTGAGTAGTTTTGATTTCTTGAGTTGGTTGTACAAATAGCTACACAAATCAAATTATTCAATCCTACGGTTATTATTAGAAACTTGTAACATCTAGTGATTGCATATGAAACTCAAAAAATATAAAAATATCTTATTACCTCATATATAGCACAATACAACTATAACTAATCTCCTTCATCGAGCAAAAGTTATCGATATCTTTTCCGAATAATATAATAGATCCGTTCTTGATCAAAGACACCAACATCCAATACCACAGTTATTGTATTTGTATCTCCCAAACTTTTTGCAACATGATTCTTTAAATATGACAAACTCCATGGACCCTTTTCTTTGCTTTTATCTGTAACTTTTGTAGCCGGGCAATCTTAGCCTGTTAATAATAATGAAATTCAATTCACATGCAATGCTATATAGTAAATAGATTATCAATATAAATTAATCACAAATTTATGGATAAGTTAAGAAGTTTCAGATACCTTAACTAGATCATCAATAACTAATGATTGAGGCCATGCAACGTGAGAATCAACAAAATCTTTAACTTTCACAGGATCATCACCAATTGTTTTGGAAGGAGAGCATCATCGTCAAAACAAGCATCAATAGATACACGATAATTATGAATACCCAAAGGAACTCCATGTACAACAGAGTTTGGTGCTACATTCTCAATCACTGTACCATATCCAATTATATTATCAATAGATCCTATTGCCAATTTGTATGGTTTTCCCTTCAAAGCAATAACATTAGAAATATAAGTACTATGAATTTAAATAAAATACTACAAATATAAGTATCACGTTTTTGGGTGTGAAATCGAACTCCATTTATAAGATATCCATCATATCTTATCACTTAGGGTTGGGGTCCATGAGATCTCCACCTTAGCGTATCAGAAATGATGTTACTGGATTCCTTAATCTCAGACGCAACCTACATTCATTTTTAAGATTCAGCAACATAAATGATAGTTAAGTATAAACAAATCATGATCTCCTAGAAGATGTCAAGCACATAGTCATATACCTTTTTACGCAACCAATTTATGAATGTTCGATTATGCTCATCCTGAAGCCACTTTTGTCTCCTTATTTTATTTTGATTAGCTGCCTTCAATTCTTCCATATGTTGCATGTATGTTAGAACTTATTTAGTTATGACCACATACTTTAAAAATAAGAACATTTAATGAGACTCAAATAACATGTGATGTGTCTGACTTACTCTACATAGGCTGCAACTTCTATTGTATTTTCCAACATATAAAGATGTGCTTGCTCTAACTCTTTCGCATCAGGTGTAAATACATGAGAACCAGAAAGTAGTTTTCCAATACTGTGTTGACCATCACACTCATTTCTCATTGATGGGATCCCAACAGCTTTCATATTTGACAAGTACTCCGAACAATATTCTACAGCTTATTCAGCAATATAACATTCTGCAATGCAACCTTCTAGCCTATTGCAATTGCGTACATATACTTTTAAGATCTTCATGAATCTTTCAAAAGGATACATCCATCTTAAATAGACTGGTCCGCATAACTGGACTTCGTGTACAAGGTGTACTGTTAAATGAACCATTATGTCAAAAAATGAAGTAGGATAATTCTTTTCCATCAAACATAAAGTGTACTGTTAAATGAATCATTATGTCAAAAATGAAGGAGGATTTTTTTTCCATCAAACATAAAGTCTTCACAAGTTCTTCTTATAGCAAACTAAGATTGCAAGTATCCACAACTTGTTGCAAAGTGCATTGAAGAACAACTTAGTCTAGTTATTGTAGATCTCATGTTCTTATTCAACAATCCTCGTAATGCCAATGGAAGAATTTGTTGGATCAAAGTGTGATAGTCATGAGATTTTATGCCATAAAGCTTCAATTCTTCCATAGAAATATAATTTCTTAAATTAGAGCAGTATCCATCTGAAATTTTAAGTGCAGATAACATCTTGCAAATTTTAATTTTCTCAGCCTTAGACAACACAGAAAATAACAATACAGCGACTAAGATCTCTCTGTTGCTTCATGGAAACAAACAGAGCACTCGCAACAACAGGCCTAACAAACGGAATAGGGATAAACAAACTAGCTAGAAGATTTTGTTCAAAAGCTTTTTTCTCTTTAATTTTTAGATCATTGTGTCATTCAATTGTTTTAGTTCTTAGCTATCATTTCTCAAGATTTTAAAGAATATGAATTTGCCATGAAGTTTTCTATGTGATGTAATCAATTTTAAAGAATATGAAGCTTTCTATGTGATGTAATCAGGGGAAAACTAGCGGACGGAGAGAAGAAAATTGAAAAAAAAAAAAGAAAAGAAAAGAAAAGAAAGACAGCGATTGGGAGGGAATTTTTTGACCCCAGTTTGTTTGCACCATCTATATGTAGATGGGGAGGCGCTAATTTAGTGAGCCGTATTACTTGGACGTTTTTTTTTTGTTTTTTTTTTTTTTGAGATATGTTACCATAACGGTCTTGTTAGACGTGCAACCTCCCGATTGAATTTGTACTCCTAATTTCCTCTGGCTGTTTGGGTTGATATGATGATTTAACATGATAATGCATATGGCAATGTCGCATAATGGGAGAAAAAAAGTTTAAAAAATTAAAATATTAAAATATTTTTTTAATTTTTTTCTACGATTTTTTATTTTTGTAGGTAAAAGTTTTTAAAATTTAAATTTAAATTTCAAAATGTCTGCTCTTGGCCTACAATTTTAAAAGTTGTAGGCAATGGCTTTTTCGATGCACTTTTATTTTTTTCTATGAAAAATCATAGGCAAAAGTAATTTTTTGTAGTTATGTTCTATCTCCTTTTAAATATTTCCTTCATCGTGTTGGACGAAGAATATGGCTTTTGACCACAGGATTATGTTTCTTTATTCTGCTTTCTGTATTCTGTCTTGGACAAAAAATTAAATATGTCTGTTTTCTATCTCACTGCGTTGGACGAAAATATGGCTTTTGACAACAAAATTAGACGATCAAAACCCTATATTTCATGTGCTTTTTATAGCAGATATGTATATTAATTGCACATACCACATGGTAGACTCCATGGTAATATAATTCTAGTCAAGTACTTTATCTCAAGATGAATACCAATTTTTCTCTTAGCATAATATACCTACAATATTTTATCATTCATTTACCTATGCAATCAAAAGATAATTAGCATATGAAAATTTTGCAACTTTTCACTCTTATTTTTTTAACTCTTTTATCAAACACACCCTAAGATGACGTAAAGAATCCAATTAACTCTCAACATTACTTGAACAGTGTTCCGTCCAAGCCCTGCATTAACCCTGGTTTCTTGCAAGGGAACACCAAGAACATGCTTGATCCTCGTCATGACAGCCATTCTCTTACGACTTCTAATATGATCTTTTCTTTTGGATATAGAACACCAAGCAGAAACAGAATCATGAACATAAAAGGAACCAATCCAAGCATTATAAATAATAATCATAGGAAAACTAATTAAGGTTATCTCACTTCAACTTCCTGTTGCAAGGAAAAGAGTATCACGTAAAAAGATAACAAGACAGCGATTACGATCTCTCTGCTGCTTCAAGAAAACGAAAACGAAATTAAGGAGCAACCACATGAAAACCATGAAACTACAAAAAGGATTATGGGTAAATAGACCAAAAGAGTCGCAGGACACAGACCTAATAATTCATATACCAACTCTTTGTACCAACAGCTGGTTAGACTCAAAATACGTCTCCCTTACTGCATAAAACGCAGAAAATTAAAAGAGAACAAAAAACGAGATCGAGTTTCTTGCAATTAATGCAACCCGTCATACTTCAAAGGAAACCAACGATCTTCTTGATGTGCCGTCCCGAGACCGACATCTTCACCACAATCACCGTATCTTCTTTGAAGATATCAAAGAATGCTCCATGGTCTTCGTTCTTGGCTCGAAGTAGCTCTCGGTCTCAAACGCCCACTACAAAAAAATCAGCTTTTGCCTACGATTTTTTTCGTAGGGAAAGAGAAAAAAATCGTAGGTAAAGCCTTTCCCTACGATTTCTGTCGTAGGCAAAAGTATAAAAAAATCGTAGGGAAAAGTTCGTATGGAAAGCCTTTACCTACGACTTTTAAAAATTGTAGGCATAGATCAGACCTTTTCCCTACGATTTTTTTCGTAGGTAAAGATCATAATTCGTAGGGAAAGAATGAGAAGAATTTGAAATTCAAATTTAAATTTTAAAAACAATTGCCTACGAAATTTAAAAATCGTAGGGAAAAATCAAAAAATATATTTTTATCAATACCTTTCCCTACGATTTGTCTTAAAATCGTAGGGAAAAATTGGCTAATTATAATTTTTAGAAAATTTTTTCCCTATGAAAAACCCTAAAATCGTAGGAAAAAATAGGAAAAAATATTTTTTTATACACATCTTTCCCTACGATTTACCTTAAACTCGTAGGGAAACGTTAGGTAATAAAAATTTTTAATTATTTCTTTCCCTACGAAAAACTTCAAAATCGTAGGAAAAAAATTAAGAATTTTTTTTATCCACTTCTTTCCCTACGATTTTTCTTAAAATCGTAGGAAAAAATTGGCTAATAATAATTTTTAATGATTTCTTTCCCTACGAAAAATCCTAAAATCGTAGGGAAAAATTGGCTAATAATAATATTAATGATTTATTTCCCTACGAAAAACCTTAAAATC
The DNA here is from genome assembly GCA_900491605.1 of Calamus simplicifolius. NCBI lineage: Eukaryota > Viridiplantae > Streptophyta > Magnoliopsida > Arecales > Arecaceae > Calamus > Calamus simplicifolius. Next base: position 418,400 of record UESW01001930.1, on the reverse strand, counting down.
ATATAAAAAAATCAAAAAAATATATTTTTTATCCTTATCTTTACCTATGAATTTTCTTAAAATCGTAGAAAAAAAATAGCTAATAATAATTTTTAATATTTTCTTTTCCTACAAAAAAAAACTCTAAAACCGTAGGTAAAAATTAAGAAATTAAAAGAGGTTCATGACATTTTTCATTGATCAACTTACATGATCATCAAGCAGCGAGCAAGAAGAGACAGCGAATACAAACTCATAGCATCATTGTTGATAACTACTTATATATATATATATATATATATATGAGTAATTGTTACAACAAAACACTATGCTTGTAAACAAAGACAAAACAAAGACAAAACATGCTTCTCTAAGTGCAGCATTGCCCTGGGAGCCTCTCTTCTCAGAAGATCTTGAAGAGGATGCCTCCATGTGCCGCGAAAAATGGAGCAAACACGAGAGATTCGACGGCCATGAGCTTGATAAGGATGTTAAGCGACGGTCCAGATGTGTCCTTGAGAGGGTCTCCAATGGTGTCACCAATCACAGCAGCCTTGTGGGGATCTGATCCTTTAGGGCCAAGGGTCCTAGCATGCTCTGAAGCTCCAGCCTGACCCAAAAAAAAAAAAAAAATCATCAGCAAGTTCTAAATAGCATGATGAACTCAAGAAAGAAAGACATCTTGATTGATACAAGGGGGGATGAAAGAGACCCAAGGATGACTTTTACCTCAATATACTTCTTAGCATTATCCCATGCACCACCAGTGTTAGATGCAGAGATTGCAATCTGTAAACAAAGAGAGAGAGAACCCATGAGTTCTTCTTACACCCAATCCTCTGATAAATCCAAAAATGATTTCATGGATTAAGGAATTTATATGTCTAAAGCAGTATCAGGTTACACTTTCTGCATCTCTTTTTGACTGGAAAATACATTTTCTGCATCTCAAACAATGACAGCAGGCATAGGAATGCAAATAAAGTTTCTTAAGCACACATAGAAGCAATATGTCCTAGAAGAAAGTGCAGGTAAATTAGCCATAAAGGATATGATCGTGAGTTTGGTGGCATACCAGCCACAGAATGCTGAATGGTGGGTGATTCCATATGGACAGCCACTAGTGCCAATATAACAATATGTTCTAAGATTATAAGAGATTAGCTACTTATACAACTATGATAATTTTAGCTATAACCAGCATCCTTTGACAAGGATAACCTTGGTGCAGCAATAAGATTGCTCTATTGTAACTCAAAGGTCATGAGGTCCAAAGACAGAAACAACCTTAATATCTTTATACATGAGGGTAAGGATGCATATATCTGGCCTTCTTGGATCCCACAAGGATGGGAGCTTAACATTCATTCCCAAGAGTAGGGGTAGGGACAGAAACCAGCATACATAGGGCAGTCGTACCCTTGAAAGATATAAAAGTTTCATCCCTACAAGGTTTAGGTATTGCTACAGAAGAAATAAAAAATTGCTAAAATCTCTCACTCATTCCTTAATCCATGAAATGAATAGACATGCAAAATACATAGCATTCTGGTTCATATTATAAAACAGCATATTAAATTCCATATCCAACTAAGATTCCAATGCAAAATACATAGCAACTAAGATTCCAATGCAAAATACATAGCAACAAGCGTGCAGGGCCGCACACCTGAGTCACAGATGACGCACTTACCATCACAGTTCTCGCACAGGCGGCCAATGGCGATTCCTGGTTGCTTCCGGCACATGATGAGGTCGGGGTGGTGCTTGGCCATGATCTCTAGATGCTAACAGAACTCCTGGATAAAGTAAGATTTAATTGATCAGAAGTCAGGCAAGTTCAACTTATTTGTTAGCGCTCACTGTTATCATTTCCAAATGGAAACTAACACGAAGCATGATGGCAAAGAAAAGGCAGACTGCCACAACAGACACATTAAATCTATTATAACACAAGGACCCAAACTGCTCTGAGGAAAAGTAAATCTGCATTCTTGTGCATACCATACCTCTCATAATAATTAAGAAACCAGGAAAACAATCAGCAATCATGAGTAGAATGCTTCTGTATGACACTGCCTAGCATACCTCATAAATTTTATACCAACGCTTAAATGAGGGAGACCCACCCATATTATAATTACCCAAGTCCAAATTGTTGGGATGCACCATCCAACTCCTTCGAACCTTTGGATTTAAGCAAAGAGGTGTGACAGTAGGGATGCCTGGTGAAACTCTTAAAGTTTCAGATAAAATTACTGCTCATGATAAAATGATCTGGCCTTGCAGGATAAAACCATAAGATATTAAGGCCCAAGACTACAAGAGTCAAGTGTTAAGATCAGCATATGAGTGAAGGGACTAACACAATGTTAGGAAAGACACTAAATGAGGCTAACACAAGGGAATGCCATTTGTAAAGATTTGAAATTATGAAACATAAGCAGACATGGCTCATGACAGGAGAGGAGGGGGTTGACAAAGAATAGGGAGAGACCAAAAAGAAACTTCGATGGACACGGTGAGCAAATTAATTTAAGAACACGTTCTAAATTAGATGACATAATCGGAATCAATCAACTGCAAACCAAAGGAAGGAGGTTTGTCATCTGTCTGGATTTCAAGCAAAAGCTGATAAATGAAGTTTGGCATGAACAAATAGTGCATGCATTGAGCCCTTGGTCCCTTGGTCTTGAGCTTGATTTGGTGAAAACTACTAGATGCTGCCACTGCCTACACAAAGTCATTAACTGTAGGTGGCAATGTCATTCCCGTATTGCTCATACAGCATGCACATGTGTGCACGTGCACACAAAGCATTGCTCAAGGCCACTGGCTCCAAATGCAACCACTAGATGTGAGCTGTATGAACGGGCCAAGTAGAAGTGCAGAGAGAAGGGCAAAGATGAAGAGGCTCCTCAGAGTCGACACTGTAGATTGCTGTTCAGTCCTGACATGTAGAGTATGGGATGGGTTATATGTCATGTTAATTCAGTCAACATATTGGTGCTTAACTAAGTGGCCTGTACATGTTAAAACATGGTTGAGGACCACTAATTCCTACTGTATGTGAGTTCAAAACTTTTTTTTCTGGCAACCAAAGTAATTTCGGTCCATGCTGATAATTTCAAAGCCTAGCTCTTGACCAAATACCTAACTGATGTCTGGAGTTCTCAAGCCAGGTCTTCAGCCACTTGGGCAATGGCAAAAATTGGAATTATCACAGACTACCAGTGAGCCACTGGATACAAAAATAATCTGTCACAACTCATAAAAAAAGAGAAGTTTCACCTGTATGCATTGCTTGTGTAGTAGTCGGTGACAAAGCCAATAACCAGCCCAGCCCATAGACCAACTGCAACACAGAAGAACAGCTGCCTGGAGATAACATTCCAAATCATCATTAGATAAGCATCAAAAAATAAGAGAGACAGGGGAGGTCCCTATGTCCTCCATGGGAATAGTTATCCCGTCCCATAAATGAACTGAAGTCTCCCAGGCAATAGCTCCCAGAGAACCTTAACTGCTCCAATATTCCCCCTAGAAAGATTATCCTGTAAAAATTATAGCAAAAAACTTAATTATTTCCACAACACTTCAAATTGCCAATGTTGATGGTCATTAGAGTACAAAAAGAAGCTGAGAATACCTGATAGATAAAGTTTCAGCAATTTCAGCAGTTTCAGCAGCAACTAAACTAAACTAAAGAAACTAAGGATACCTGATCCTTTACATACACTATCCATTACATATACAAAATTTTTATATAATGGCAACAAAAGATAAACATCAAAACATACTACTGTGAAGGCGGAGGCGGAGGCGGAGGCGGAGGTAGAGGCGAATGCATATGTGAAGGAGGCGATGATGAATGTGGTGAAGGCAATGTAGTGTTGCCTGTAGCCGATGCTGAACTTGATTGTATATTAATTGAGGGAAGAATAGGAGCATTAAACCCAGCAGAAGCAAATGCAGCAAGTAATCCCTGAATTACTTGTTCCTGACGCATAAGTTGCTCACGCATACCTTCAACAACTGCAGTCCAATGTGATGCATCCTGACTAGAGGTAGAGGCAGAATTCTTCTGTCGAGGTCTCTTTGCTGCCTTCATTCTAGGAATCGATCCCCAACCTTTGTGATAGCTCGGACGTGTGCCAAGAACGTCATCAACAATGTCACCCTCATTAATATTTCCACTATTAGAGCCATCTTCCTGGGTGGATAACGATGTGCGGCATTGAAGCATATCTTCCTACAAAATTAATCAATTCAAAAATAAATTATTGAACTTCTCTTCAAGTAGATTATGTCAGTAATGTTGATAAATCATGAAAATAAGTTCAAATATATAAGATATCTATCTATGCTTAAATCTAGCTTAATTTTGA
>UESW01001930.1:375097-413841 GCA_900491605.1 Calamus simplicifolius | reverse complement strand
GGCTTGGGCAATTCTTTTGTCACCGTATTCATCTGTTTTAAAAGTAATATTAGAAACATACAACATAAGTTACATGTAAAAATATTAATTGTCGAAAATCAATATTTATGTACCATTTTGTATCGATGTGCAGTGAAAGAGCTAGATCCATGGCAACTTTCAAACATTCTTTTCTTCCTATTTATAGAATTACTCTTTCCCTTTTTCTGAAAAAACAAAATTTTAAAAATAGTTTAAATAAATTTGGGATTCAAGAAAAGTAGTACAAAAATTGAACTACAAATCTTAATTAATTTTTTAAAGATACTTACCTTTGCTTCCTCAGTTGCCCAATGGTCACAAAGACGTTCCCAAATATCTTGTCTACACAAAGTATGAGGCCTCTTTGTCTTTGCCATTTGTGGATCATCTTCGCCACCAATTTCTTTAAAGTGTTGATGCCATCGATAACGAGAATCTCTCCAGTTGTTGCTCATCGACTGATCAATCGCATCATTGATGAGATCACTGGATTCAAAAACAAACTTCTCCTGCACATTATTGAAAATTAATTCGAACAATAAATGCAACATTATAATATCATAAAAAATAAACTTATTTACTAAAAGGTATAATCAAAAAGTTACTTACATGCATACTATTCATCACAATTTCCTTTTCGACCGGTGAAACCTTCTTCCAAGACAACACAGAATGATCTATGACCTGTCGAACTACCTGGGCCATATGATTATTGAACAACTTGCCATTTCTTCCTATAGGTTTATAAGTGGCGGTCTCCCGATGATCAGGATCATTATCATTTGCAATATCAAACTGCACAGGTAAAGGATTTTTTTTGTTATCTTCAATAGCTTTCTCCAATGTCAAGCTACGAGAAAATCCTCTTTTTGATTTTCATTTGATGAGGCTATCCTTTTCCCCTTATCGCGATGAGGATCATAAGGAGGTTGTGAATCAGATCCATCTCCACCTTGTGTAGACATAATGCTGCAAAACAAATAATTTCGATACACCAATTATCAAGCACACAAGCAAACCACCAAACTTCAAAATGTCCAAATGCAAAGCATCAAAACCTAAACATAAGAAGTCTATTTTCCACCATGTTTAATGAAATACAGTGCCATGTAAAACAAAATTGAACTTACATATAAGTTCTTTAATGTGATTCATCCTCAGAAAATATGTCATCACTCGTAGAATCTTCAGATAATGAATCGTCCTCCTTGTTTGAACTTTCAGATTGGTCATCATCATATTCTTCTAATGTTTCATCAATTTCATCTTCATCATCATTGATAAAGTTATCATCTTGAACCAAAATGGGCTCCCTAAGAAAATCTTCCATATTTTCAACAATTTCAGGTTGAACGTCATGACGATTGAGTGTACTGTTATCTAATGGTGGAAGTTCAACCCATATACGAAACTCTGATGAGTTATTCGCTTGCAATATATGTTCAGTATCAGTTGCAGTACTACTGCTCACTTCAGCTTGTGGATTATCCCATAAGTTTCTATGGTTAACTTTTTGTACAAGTCTCCAATCCGGTCCTTTGATCAAATCTTGAATATAAAAAACTTGTTGTGCTTGTGAGGCCAAAATAAATGGATCATTTTGATACCATTGTCCTCCAATGAACACACTTGTGAAATTACTGTCCTCTTGTATTCTTTTTCTTCGTGGATTGGTATCGTACCATTTGCACTTGAATAAAATGACACTATTATTGAACAAATAGGACAACTCAATTACTTCTTCTAATACTCCATAAAATTTGCTTCCATCTGGCCCTTCTACATACACACCACTATTTTGTGTCTTACGGCGAATATCACGTTCGTCTGTTAGAAACTTAACACCGTTCACAATATACCCAGGATAAGAATATGCATTCACAAGTGTTCGAGAAGCCAAAGCATACAATTCATCTGTTGCTTCTGATGATCTAATAGATCGTAAATTCCCAATCTGTCAATCATTATTGAATAAAACTAAATTAGTAATTTTGGAAAAATAAATAGTTTAGATTCATATAATCTTATGACTTACTTTGTCTCTGAACCAAAGAGGAAATTCAATTTCTTGTTTACGATCTAAGTTTGTGCCACCCTTAGCCCGCAATAAGTTCATGTGCTCACTAAATATTGAATACAATAAAATTAGATAATATAGTTTAATATGAAAAGAGAAATAAATGTAGATGAAGTTTGGCAAAACTTACTCCAAATACTTCTGCATTTGAGGGCCAGAATTGTTAAGCACATACCACTCTGCCTTTAAACGAAGTTCTGAATCAAGCATTATGACATTCTTCTTTCCTAATGGTCGACCAACACGTTGAAACACACTTAATTGACGTGCCGGTTCATTCCCCCCTGTATCTTGATGTCGTTCAGGTCTACAAAATTTACTCTCAATCCCTTTTAAGTACATTGAACAGAATGTTAAAGCTTCATTCACAATGTAACCCTCCGCTATTGAACCTTCTGGGCGAGCTCGATTACGAACATACTGCTTGTACACTTTCATCATTCTTTCAAATGGATACATCCATCGTGTATGCACTGGACCCCCTAATAATGCTTCTCTTGGCAGATGCAACATCAAATGTACCATAATGTCAAAAAAGGCAGGTGGAAAAATTCGTTCAAGTTTGCATAATAAAAGAACCACTTGATGTTGAAGAACCTCTAAGTCTTTAACAACCAACTTTCGAGCACAAATTTGTTGAAAGAACTTAGATAAGTCAAAGAGGGCCTCACGAGTCTCCTTGTTCAAGAATGGCCGAATCGCAGCAGGTAATAATCTTTGAATGATGATATGACAATCATGAGACTTCAATCCATGTATCTTACCATCAGACTCACTCACATTCTTCGATAAATTTGCTGCAAAATTATCTGGAAATCTCACTGACTTAATAAAATTAACAAATATCTTTCGTTCTTCTGATGACAATGTGTAACTTGCTTGTGGCTTCTTCCATCGATTCCCATCTTTAAAAATGTGTAATTCTTTTCTGATGTTTAAATCTTCAAGATCAAGTCTTGCTTTGGTTGTATCCTTAGACTTGCCATCGATGCTCAATAAAGTTCCCAACAAGCTGTCACACACATTTTTTTCGATATGCATAACATCTAAATTGTGTCTGCATAACACATTGTACCAATATGGTAATTCATAAAGAATACTCTTCTTACTCCAGTTCAACTCGGTAGGAGACCGTGCAACTTTTTTGCCCCCAAAATTCTTATGCTTCCCTGATATCTTCTCTGGTAACTTTTCTAATTGTCTTAATATAATTTCACCAGTATATTGCAGTGGAGGTTCCCGATAATCAGGCTCACCATTAAACTGTCTACTCTTTCTCAAAGCAGTTTCATTTATGGGAAGAAAACGCCTATGTCCGACATATGCAATTTTACTTCTTATTTTTGTCGAAGGTGTTTCTTCGTTACAAGTATAGCATGCTTTATATCCTTTGGTGCTCCATCCAGATATATTGAAATGCAGGATAGTCATGAGATGAAGATGTAATAGCAGCACGCATACGAAACATTGACTTAGTGTATGCATCATAAGTGTCGACACCAACCTCCCATAACATTTTCAATTCATCTACAAGAGGCCTCAAAAAAACATCAAAATCCTTGCCAGGAGCTTTAGGACCAGGGATTAATAAAGACATAATCATGTTTGTTTCTTTCATACACCTCCAAGGTGGGAATTATAAGGCACCATAATAACTGGCCACATGCTGTATGAGTTGCTCATATTCCCATATGGATTAAATCCATCAGTTGCCAAACCCAAACGAACATTTCTAGTTTCTTGTGCAAAATCAGGATACTTTTTGTCAAAATCCTTCCAAGATTCTCCATCTGCGGGATGCCTAAGTACACCTTCGTTCTTAGGACGTTCACTTTCATGCCACCTCATATCTTTTGCTGTGTGTCGTGAACTATAAAGTCGTTTTAATCGAGGAGTCAATGGAAAATACCGCAAGACTTTATGTGACACTTTTTTTCCTTTTGTATTTATATCGACCCAACGAGATTCTCCACACACAGGACAATTTTGCATACTCGCAGTTTCTTTCCAAAATATAGCACAATCATACTTGCATACATCGATGGCCTCATATCCTAGGCCAAGATTGCGTAATAAATTTTTTGCTTCATAATATGAACCTGCCAACTTTGTCCCATTTGGAAATGCCTCCTTAAGAAGCTTTAAAAGCATATCAAAAGACTTGTTACTCCAATTATTTAAAACTTTCAAGTGAAGAAGCTTCACTAGGAAAGTCAAGGAAGAGAAATTTGTACACCCAGGGTACAATTCAGTTTCTATCTCTTTAAACAACTCATCATATTGATCAATGCCCGAAGTTCTTAAAACTTCGGGATCATCATTAAATGTCTCACAAGGGGTTTCAGATGTACTCGGGCCAATAATATCAGCTAATACATCTAACATTTCATCACCAACATCTTCATCATCAATGACTTCCACATGTTCTGGTTGTTGAGGCTGAAAAGACTCTCCATGATAAAACCATGTTCGATATGATTGTTGGAAACCCTTATCAATCAAGTGATTATGAACGACCCTCAATTTATACCAATAAAGATTAAGACACTTTCGACATGGGCATCTCACTTTACCGTCTTCATTAACATACCTCTCTGCCCTTGAAATAAACATCTTAACACCATCAAGATATTCCTTTGACAAACGATTACTTATGGAAGTCCAGCTCTTATCAATTGTCATCTTGATAGATCCTGTAATTTGTACACATGTAAGAAGTGTCGTAAAACCAATTAATGTAAGGGGAAGAATCCATTAATTGACCAACAAGTTACATGCATAATGAAATGTGTGTAGAAGAGGTACATGCATATACACAAACTCAACAGTCGATGCAGCATCACCTAAACTGGTTAATATGCTAGAGAAGGATAAGGAATAGATATCTCAAAAACTGCTAACATATGAGAATAAAATAAGTCCATCTTTGGTACAGTGAAACACTCCAGATTCTTATAAATAGGCAGAAGAATTCTTGCATATGTAACTGAACGAAACCAAACAGATTAGACATGGTACCTAGAGAGGTGCCTACTAAGATAGCTGTGGGAGTAGCTAGACCCAGCGCACAGGGGCAGGAAACAACCTGAAGAAGTGACAACCATCATATTTTAACAGATTGTATCAAAGTAAACATCATATTTTATTGTGGTATGGTACACATGTAATGGCATTTTCTGCCAAGTTCTTTAGTGATGACGACAAACCAGCATAAAAATTGTGTTACTTAGACACTCTGCAAAAAAATACAATCATTCATAAGTGAAATAGGTGTGCAATATGCAGACTGATAGGCTAGTTAGCAAATTAGAAAATTTCAGCATGCATTGTTCAATGACTCCACCAGACAAACAAGAGAGGAGAGAATAAAGATCAATGAAAACAAAGTTCTGGGCATTTCAATCAGGCCAGCTAAAGATATACCATATCCAGCGAATAAGTTCAATGTCATAATGCCAGCTTCCAGCTTCTCATGCACACCAATAAACAGGCATCATTAAAATAGAATGGAAGGTAAGAAGAAGCAGAGCATCATTTCTAAGGAAAAAAAGCCTGATTTGTCACGAGCCAATAATCAAGAATTCACTTTTTTGATGTTCAAGAACCCACAAAGAGCGATGATCAAGTTATATTAAATTAAGGAATGGACTTCAAGTATATTCCACATACATCTAAATAAATCTACAGAGCGATGATCATGTTCATTAGCATCATCCCATTTTCTAATGCATCTTATAAGCTACTAATCTTCCATTCGTGCAGGTATGAGCATTAATGATTCATGATGCATAGCAAGTCATAAACAATACGTAATTTTCATCACTTCTTTGTGAATTGTGATGCCTTTTGGCTGGCTCGAATCATGTTATGGAAGAAACAAAATCAGGATCTTTTTATTCCCCCGAAATAAATCGATACATTTTCTTGCTACTTGATCAACTGGAGTTGTTAAGTTTCCATCTCTTCTACATTGTTTTATGCAAACTGCTCTAATAGCTGCCTAAGTGTATTTGCAGTATATCAAGTATTTAGACATGTCTCATATGACTTCTCATAGGTTCAGGACTCTGAGCTATAATATAAGGACCAATAGTACTCCAGTTCAACCAAATAATCAATGAATTGGCCCTTTGACTGATCAGTTTTTAGACTGCCTTGATGAAAGAACCAATGTTATTTTATTGAGTGGCTAACTGATAAATACATCAGTTATAGGTTGTTTCGCATAAAAAATAGATTACTGTGAATGATGCTCTCTTATTCAGTTGTTCACAGTAATCTTTGCATTTTTGAGAGAATGGAGGGAGACCCACCACACATTAATCTTTGCAAACTACTGCAATAGGGACCTTTGCAAAAGTCTCAGTTCATCAAGGAATACATCGATCATCTATCTCCTCTTTTAACTCAATGAAAAGATAACAGAAGCACTGAAAAATTATGCCATATAGCCTACCAAAAAAATACAAAAAAAAAAAGCCCTTATGAACATCAAACAAAATGTAAAAGATAAAACATCCCAGTGAAACATGGAAAAATCAATCAAATATGGGTCAAAACTAAAGTTGGATTTGGCCAAAACTAAAAGTTTTCAATAGCTCGTATGATTTCCCCGTAATTATTTAAATTTTGCTGGCCTGAATGATTGACCCAGAAATTGAACAGGCAAACTGGTGGCCCAGCCTCTTAGACAGGACAATCTCCAGTCCCAGTAGGACAACTATGCTCGTACCCCACCCCAATTTAAAACTACTTAGACTTGCATTCAAGTAGCCCATTCTATTCTTGTGCCTAACTTGTCTTGTTCTTTATCCAACTCTCACTGCTTTTCACTCCATCATACACCAAGTCTAACCATCTACACCATCCCGCTTAAAGAAAGTCAGGACTGAGGAAGGGTCTAAGTTGGCTCCTGTTATCCTTTATTTTCTTTCACCCCAAAGTTTGTAGCACCAATGGATGACTGTGACAGTGAGACTGGAAGAAAACTTCAATGCCAAGCATAGAAGTATTGAGGCAAATGAGCGAGTGAAAGATGGATAGATCATAGATAGCTAGACAGATAAACACACACACACACACACACAGAGCAACAACATCAATTAATGGTTCCTGGTTTGCATTAGTTCAACATATCTTTGAGATTTCACATGGACTCAACCTGATCTGATCAATAAATAAGTATGGGAATAATACCACAATGCAATTAAACTGGCTCAAATCCAGGTCATGCCTGACCCAGCCCCAGCCTGGTCCATTTTTAGGCCTAGGTACAATGCACAATGAAAAGCTTCTAAAACTTAAGGAAGGATATGAAAGAACTAAAATAATTCATTGCCATCAAACCCAGTTAAGAAAGATGTAAGATACATTCATGTTTTATGCTCCTAAAAAAGGGAAAAACAATAAATACAGACCTAGACAATCAAACAAGATTCCGAAGTAAAAACATTGTTCAAGGACGCCAATGTTGATCATCAAGAATCATTGAAATAAGAAGGCTGAGCGATTCCAGAATCTCTCAGAAATATTCATCTTGATCATGGATAAAGAACTCCGTGCAGCAGGACTTCAAATGGATCCAAATTAAGCAAGACTGAATAACATTGAATTTCTTATTAACAACAGTAGCCACTAGCTAGAATGTAAATCCCTTGATGAAAGTAAAAGTTAAACATCAAATATGAAAAATTATCAAATCCTACTTAAATCATAAAAGCTTGTTGCTAGAAATATTCAATTAAATCACATCTTACTTGCAACTTCTAGGGTTTGGTTGGATCATGCCCTGTTTATTACCTCAAAAACACAGCTATTGAACATCTGATTTGATTAGGGAGGACCAAGATAGATACTTCTGAACAGATCTGAGAGGCCTTATAGTGACTGACATGATATTTGTTTATCATACATAATCAGACATTGATCAACTCATATTCAGGATCGGTACAGAAAAATAGTAACAACGTGATACTCTTTATACATATAAAGAATACAAACAAATAATGTAAACATAACATAGACATCACTTAAATATATAACCATATCTACCAGCAATAGAAAGCATTATATCTTTTTATATCATTTGGAAAATTATTTTCTAAACATAAAAAACGGCTTAACCCCCTTCCAGCTAAAGTAGAAGTCACTATGCAGTGTTCTCTAAGTGGTCTTAGGTTTCAAAATAGACTCAATTCTTTGAAGGAGTTTGACAACTGAGCACATTATCAGATTGAAATTATCCAACCCCTAAAAAATATTTGGAGCACCTACCAGCCTGATCATTTTATATAGGCTAAAGCTCTTAAGAGCTTTACAATCAGGAGTGATTACAGACACCGATTAAATACCTTTTCATGATCAGGTCACTGCAACACTCGCTTCAAGTGCTAGTCAATTCTAGCACAAGCCCTTACACTAACCTGACCCAAATTTAGCTTTCTCGATCAAATTATATATTCATATAACATCTCCAAACACTAAACTCTCATTTAATAGCGTCATCACTCAGTTCCATAATTGATCAATCAACAGCATGTTTCGCATTATTAAAAAAAATCAAAAAATATCTTTTAGATTATTCAAAACCAGATTTTAAAGAAAAACACGAAGAAAAAAATAATGAATTTTCATAGACATTCCCGGTCCCTTATTCCGCACCCATCGTTCATTTTAACTTCAACCCTTACCTTCCCGGCCTTTTTGGTTGGACGAAATCTTGTTAAAATAAAACAAAACCTGATCCAAAAACATCAAAAAGTCCCACACTGCGCTCAAATTTCAACGCGTAAAAAGTGCACAACGAAAGAAGATCGGCACCTTCGGCAAGAAGCGGCGGAGTTGGGAGGAAAGAAGGAGAGAGGCGGCGGGCCCGACGGAAGGGACGGGGATAGAGGAGCGGACGCCGGCGGCGGCGGCTGGGACAGGGCCGGTGGCGCGCGGCAGAGAGACGGTGGAGGCGAGGGTTTGTTAGTCTCCGGAGGGAGCGAAGAGGGGGAGGTGAGGAGAGAAGCGAGCAACCCGGCCGACGATGATGATGCAACCCGGCCGGCGACGATGATGCAACCCGACCGGCGACGACGCGAGGCGGAGGATTTAGGGTAAAAATCGTAGGGTGGAGGCCAGGAGCAGAGAAGCGGAAGCGGAATGGATCGATCGGGGATCTGATGAGCTAATTTAAACCCTTCCTTTCCCTACGATTATTAACAAATCGTAGGGAAACAATTTCATATTTTTATTAAAAAATAATTCCCAAAACCATTCGGAAATTATTTTTCCCTACGATTTTTATGAAAATCGTAGGGAAAGGACTCTTGAGAAAATAAATTTTGGCGGAAGTTTTGCCTCCAAAAAAAAAATTAAAATAAAATAAAATTTAATTTCCTAAACTAGTCTTTCCCTACGATTTTTAAAAATCGTAGGGAAATAAATTATTTTTCAAAAAAATTTATGGTAAAACTTTTTGAATTTTAAATAAATATCAAAACCTTTACCTACGATTTTTAAAAATATCGTAGGTAAATGAACTTTTCCCTACGATTTCAGTAAAAAATCGTAGGTAAAAATCAATCCCTACGAGTTTAAAAAACGTAGGGAAATATTGGATTTCCCTACGATTTATTAAAACTCGTAGGGAAAGGTTGGATTTCCCTACCATTTTTTAAATATCGTAGGGAAAGGATCCGTATTAAAATATTTTTTTTTATTGTTATTCATATTTAAAACTCAATAATATTTGGCTCTAAATGTAATTTTCATGCCCATTAAGCATTATATTAATGATGCAGGAGTGATTACTATGATCGCAACCGTCGGATCGTCTCCGATCGGATGAATCGCAACGGTCGGATCGATAATCGCCAATCGGGATCATGGCTTGAATCAATCGCAACCATCAGATCGTCTCCGATCGGATGGATCGCAATCGTCGGATCTATCATCGCGATCAAGATCATGGCTTGGATCGATTGCAATTGTCAGATCGTCTCTGATCGGATGGATCGCAATCATCGGATCGATCATCGCCAATCAAGATCATGGCATGGATCGATCGCAACCATCGGATCGTCTTCGATCGAATGGATCGCAATCGTTAGATCTATCATCGCCAATCAAGATCATGGCTTGGAGCGATTGCAACTGTCAGATCGTCTCTGATCGGATGGATCGCAATCATCGGATCGATCATCGCCAATCGAGATCATGGCATGGATCGATCGCAACTATTGGATCGTCTTCGATCGGATGGATCGCAATCGTCGGATCTATCATCGCCAATCAAGATCATGGCTTGGAGCGATTGCAACTGTCAGATCGTCTCTGATCGGATGGATCGCAATCGTCGGATCGATCATCGCCGATCAAGATCATGGCTTTGATCGATCGCAACCATCGGATCGTCTTCGATCGGATGGATCGCAATCGTCAGATCTATCATCGACAATCAAGATCATGGATTAGTCTTTGTACAATAGACTCCGGTGCACAAAGCGCGCAACAGGTTCGGGTAATGGGCTCCGGCCACCTTATCTGCAGCATTGAATTGAATTTAATTAAATTCAATCAACCGTCCTAGAGATCGATAGCAGCAATTCACGAATGATATCCCTTCGTTCACTGCATTGACTGCATTTTATTTCTAACAACATTTTTTTTCTTTATTTTATAAAAAAGATTTTATTTTCTATTTTTTATCTTTACAAATTACTTTTGGTAATTAAATAGAAATAAAAATTACTTTTTTATTTCTTATATTTATCATAAAAAATATCATTTAAAAGGATAACTAAAAAAAGATATATACATAATAATATTTTATTTAATATTATATTGCATAATAATATTTATTATAATATATAATATATTCTATATTATAATAACTTTATAACATGTTCTATATACATTATGTATTACAATATAAGATTAATAATTTTATTAACAATATGATAATACATAATAAATTATAGTATACAACAATATTATAATAAGTAATTATTTTGTTATATAAAAATATTATATAATATATTTTATTTTTATGTATTATATATAAATACATATTTACTATAAATAATATATGTAAATAATAATTAATATAGTAAATATAAAATTTGATTTTAGAAAAGGTATATAGCCTTTCCCTACTATTTTCGTGAAAATCATAGGGAAAGGGTTGGATTTCTAAAAAAAAAAAGGTTTTTCCTACGATTTTTATTAAATTCGTAGGTAAAGGTTGGATGTCTTTACCTACGATTTTTGTGAAAATCGTAGGTAAAAGTATGCATTCTTTCCATTAAAGGCACTAGAGTCTTTACCTACGATTTTTATGAAAATCGTAGGTAAAAGTATGCATTGCTCAATAGTCTTTACCTACGATTTTTATGAAAATCGTAGGTAAAAGTATGCATTCTTTCCATGAGGCTCTAGAGCCTTTCCCTACGATATGATAATCGTAGGGAAAGACTATTGACCTTTCCCTACGATTTTTTAAAAATCGTAGGAAAAGAGTTTTTAGAAAAATAAAAATCTTTTACCTACGATTTTCAAAACATCGTAGGGAAATATCCAGATACTTTCCCTACGATTTGTTAAAAATCGTAGGTAAAGATTTTTTTCAGATAAATTTTGGAGGGAGATTTTGCCTCCAAAATTTTATATAGTCTTTCCCTACGATTTCCAAAATATCGTAGGTAAAGGCTCTTGTTCTTTACCTACGATTTTTTAAAAATCGTAGGTAAAGATTTTTTCAGAAAATTTTTGGTGTGAGATTTTGCCTCCAAAAATTTATATAGCCTTTCCCTACGATTTTCAAAAAATCGTAGGTAAAGATCCCTACGATTTTTTGAAAATCGTAGGGAAAGGTTTTTACCTTTTGGCTATGGAATTTTTGCCTACGATGTTTAAAATGTCGTAGGGAAAGACATCTTTTGCCTACGATTTTAAAATCGTAGGTGCAAAATCGTAGGCAAAAGTCATTTTTGTTGTAGTGACTTATCGTATTATATATTGGTCCTCTCTCTCTTATATGTAAGTCTGTTTGAAGAGAATTAGGAAAGATAGAGAACTCAATTGTCGTTAACACATACGCAGCCACTTGTTCCTAGTCAACGAAGAACGAATATCAATGGATCAAGGTACGCATTCTTGGTTTATGTTTTCATGTATGTTTTCATATAAAAATTATTATTCTAAGATCTTGGCCATTATGTTTATTAAAGAAGATCCTTTAATGGATCTTACATGTGGTATCATAGCCTGATTAAAGAATTTATGATTTTTCATTATGAATAAGGTTATTAGAATAGCATAATGTTAAAGGTGATTATTATATGACTCTTTGGTTCTTTAAATCATTTTCTTCTTTTTATTTTTATCACCTTTTTGATCTTCTAAAGATAAAGAACGTACAAAATTAAAGAACCGTTTCACAAAGCCGTTTCTTTCCCTTTTCCACATGACATTCCATGTCGGATTTAATGTTAAGAACGTCATGAAACCGGTGAGATTTAATGTTAAGAACGTCATGAAACCGGTGAGATTTAATGCTGAGAACGTTGCTGTTAAGGAGGAAGTAAGGAGCGTGGCACGAAACCGGTCGAAGGAAAAAACGTGGGATTTAATGTTAAGAACGTTGCTGTTAAGGAGCTCAAGAGCTTATTGGATCAGACGATTGTGACGCGCCCAGCATCACTCGAGCTGGTTACCCTTTGGTTTTTCAATCCCACTGTCTCAAGTTCAAACACCCCGTGAGGGTGGTTTTATTGTTTCGGTTTTGTTCCTCTGTTCCGATTTTTGTTCCACTTCCGATTTTATAGCTTACGGCATGGGAGTTAAAATCAGCGGACATTAAAATGAATAGGTTTTTAAAGAGGCTGGTTGGTTCACGGCTGTTAAAGAGGCTGGCTGGTTCACGGCTGTTAAAGAGAGGAAAATGAACGTGGTTAAAGAGAGAAAACAGTGGCCTCTTCTTAAAAAAAAAAAAAAAAAAACACATCGCTTCCAGTTTTTCTGCTTGGCGTGGCCTCTCCGGTCTCTCTGTTAAAGAGAGAAAAACAGTGGCCTCTTCTTTAAAAAAAAAAAAATAATAAAAATAATAAAAATAAAAATAATATTACAATAAAATTATGTGAGTTTAAGTATTTTATATTCACGCATGATATTATCATTAATTAAATTTGATGTCTATATTATGTAATTTGTTAGTCACCAAAGTGGCCAAATTTGAAGGTTTATAGATATCAAATTTAATTAAATAATTTAATTACTCATAATTATGTGATGCTTATAAATGAATGACATAATTGTTTAATTGTTATGAGTATATTGAAGTTCATTGATTATAAATATTTAAGCATCGCCCAAAGGTTGACTAGTCATTTATAATCTATGGACATGATGTGGTCAATTAATATGCTTGGTTAGGTACGTTTAGCATATCCAAAGATAGCAAACATATCTAATTTGAGGGTATATAATTGCCAAGTATGTAAAATTAAAATTAAGCATCAATTATGTTTACTGTGGTATATTGTTGTATCACCCAAAGGAGAACTTCAATATGCACTTATTGTTTAATTGATGGAGTCTGAATATTTATTTAAATATATTGCTCAAAGCATTAATATCTGAGCATAATCTATATGTTCTTGTTTCTTCATTCGCAAGCTATGTCTATTCAAACGTTCAATGGGCTTAATTTTCTGAATGGCGCGAACAAGTTCAGTTTCATCTTAGTGTTCTGGATCTTGATTTGGCACTCATGAATGAGAAACCCACTGCTCTTACTGGCTCTAGTAGTGCTAAACAGAGGTCTTTCCATAAGACTTGGGAAAGATCAAACAGACTTAGCTTGATGTTTATGCAAATGACTGTAGCAAACAATATCAAGTCCACAATTCTTGCTACTGAAAGTGCTAAGGAATTTATGAAGTTTGTGGAAGCACGTTCTCATCTGACTCTACTGATAAGTCACTTGCTGGGACGTTGATGAGTACTTTAACCAACATTAAGTTTGATGGTTCTCGTACTATGCATGAGCATGTTGTTGAAATGACAAACATAGCAGCGAGACTAAAGACTATGGGATTGGAAGTGAATGAGAATTTTCTTGTGCAATTCATTATCAATTCCTTGCCTCCTGAGTATGGTCCATTTTACATGAGTTACAACACTATAAAGGATAAGTGAAATGTAAATGAACTACAAAGTATGCTCATTCAAGAGAAAGCAAGACTTAAGAAATAAGAAAATCATTCTATCAATCTCATAGTCAGCAAGGAGCTGGAAAGAAATCAAAGAAAAATAAGAAAGGAAAGAGCAAGTAATGACAACTAAAGATAAATGGGTATCTGCTCAAATCCACAAGAAGAACAAAAGGATGATAAGTGTCACTTTTGCAAAAAGCATGGACACTATCAGAAAGATTGCCTAAAACGTAAGGCATGGTTCAAAAGAAAGGTAAGCCTACGACTTTTGTATGTTTCGAATCAAACCTAATAGAAGTTCCTTATAATACTTGGTGGATTGATACTGGTTGTACCACTCATGTTTCTAATACGATGCAGAGATTCCTTATGATCCAAACCATAAACCCAAATGAAAACTTTGTCTCAATGGGAAAGAGTCAAAGTTCCAGTTGAAGCTGTTGGAACTTATCGTTTGATTCTAGACACTGGACATCATTTAGATCTTTTTCAAACACTTTATGTCCCTTCTATTTCTTGTAATTTAGTTTCTATATCCAAACTTACTCAGTTGGATATTCTTTTAAATTTGGAAATGGATGTTTCAGTTTGTTTAAACACAATCATCTTATTGGTTCTAGTATTCTTTCTGATGGTTTGTACAAATTTAATCTTGATAGTCTTTTGCTGAGACATTGTTAACCTTGCATCATAATGTTGGTACTAAACGTAGTTTAGTGAATGAACAATAGCTTACTTGTGCAATAAACGTTTGGGTCATATATCCAAAGAAAGAATTGAGAGATTAGTAAAGAATGAAATCCTTCCTAATTTAGATTTTACTGATCTTGGGATTTGTGTGGATTGTATTAAAGGAAAATACATAAAACAAACAATCAAGAAAAGTGCCACAAGAAGTAAACAGCTCCTTGAAATTATACACACTGATATATGTGGCCTTTTGATGTTCCATCCTTTGATGGAGAAAAGTATTTTATCACCTTTATTGATGATTTTTCACGTTATGGCTATGTCTATTTGTTGCATGAAAAATCTCAATCGGTAAATGCTCTAGAAGAGTTTATCAACGAGGTTGAAAGACAACTAGACAGAAAAGTAAAATTGTTAGGTCTGATAGAGGTGGTGAATATTATGGAAAGTATGAATCTGGACAATGCCCGGGTCCATTTGCCAAATTCCTTGAAAAGCATGGCATATGTGCTCAATACACAATGCCTGGAACACCAGAACAAAATGGTGTTGCAGAAAGGCGTAATCGAACTCTAATGGACATGGTTAGGAGTATGATAAGCAATTCATCATTACCCTCATTATTGTGGATGCATGCTTTAAAGACTGCAATGTATTTGCTAAATAGGGTTCCTAGTAAGGCAGTTCCAAAGACTCCTTTTGAACTGTGGACAAGAAGGAAACCCATTTTGAGGCATTTACATGTTTGGGGTTGCCCGGCAGAAGTAAGGATTTACAATCCATATGAAAAGAAGTTGGACTCAAGAACAACAAGTGGTTTCTTCATTGGTTATCCAGAAAGATCAAAAGGGTATAAATTTTATTGTCCTAAACATAGTACAAAAATTGTTGAATCTGGAAATGCAAGGTTCATTAGAATAATGAAATTAGTGGGAGTTTGGAACCACATAAAGTAGAAATTCAAGAAGTTAAGGTGCAAGTTTCTTCACCTATAACTTCTTCTCCTATAACTTCTTCTCAAGTTGTTGTTCCTAGAGTTGTTGAACCTTTTAATAACTTTCAAGAACAATAAATTAATGATCAAACACCACAAAATGATGATATTACTAATGAACTTGCAATAAATGAACCCAATGAAGTAGCATTAAGAAGGTCTCAATGACAAAGAAGAACCGCTATTTCTGATGATTATGTAGTTTATCTATAAGAATCAGATTTTGATTTGGGTATTAATGATGATCCAGTTTCTTTTTCACAAGCCATGCAGAGTGCTAATTCATCTAAATGGTTAGATGCTATGCAAGATGAGTTAAAATCAATGGATTACAATGCAGTCTGGGATCTTGTTGAATTGCTTGAAGGTTGTAAAAGAGTTGGGTGTAAATGGGTCTTTAAGACCAAACGTGACTCAAATGGCAATATTGAACGTTGTAAAGCCATACTTGTTGCCAAAGGTTTTACTCAAAAATGTGGCATTGACTACACAGAGACCTTTTTCCAGTCTCTAAGAAAGACTCATTTAGAGTTATTATGGCACTAGTAGCTCATTATGATTTGGAGTTGCATCAAATGGATGTGAAAACCGCCTTTCTAAATGAGAGTTTGAATGAAGAGGTTTATATGGACCAACCTGAAGGCTTTTTATTTGAAGGAAAGGAACACATGGTGTGTAAACTAAAGAAATCAATATACGGACTTAAGCAAACTTTCTGACAATGGTATCTTAAGTTTAATGATACCATTACATCCTTTGGATTTAAAGAAAATACCGTTGATCAGTGTATATATCTGAAGATTAGTGTGAGCAAAATCATATTTTTGATTCTGTATGTTGATGATATCTTTCTAGCTACTAATGATCTTGGCCTATTGTATGAGACCAAGAATTTTCTCTCTAAGAACTTTTAAATGAAAGATATGGGTGAGGCATCCTATGTGATTGGAATTGAAATATTTCATGATAGATCACAAGGAATGTTAGGTTTGTCTCATAAGGCATATATTAATAAAGTTCTTGAGAAATTCAACATGAACAAATGCTCTGCAAGTGTTGTCCCAATTCAGAAGGGAGATAAATTCAGCCTTATGCAATGTCCAAAGAATGAATTGGAACGCAAACAAATGGAAGAAATACCTTATGCATCAATTTTGGTAGCTTGATGTATGCTCAAACATATACCAGGCCAGACATCAGTTTTGCTGTCAGGATGCTAGGCAGATATCAAAGTAATCCAGGAATAGATCATTGGAGAGCTGCAAAGAAGGTACTAAGGTATTTGCAAGGAACGAAGGATCATATGCTTACCTATAGAAGATCTAATGATCTTAAGGTCAAGGGACATTCAGACTCAGATTTGCTGGATGTGTTGATACTAGAAAGTTCACATTTGGCTATTTATTCCTTTAGCTGAAGGAGTGATCTCATGGAAAAGTGCGAAGCAGTCTGTCATTACTGCATCTACTATGGAAGCTAAGTTTGTGGCATGCTTTGAGGCCACAATTCATGGTTTATGACTGCAAAATTTTATTTCAGGACTTGGGGTTGTCAACAGTATTGCCAAGCCGCTGAAAATTTATTGTGATAACTCTGCAGCAGTCTTCTTTTCTAAAAATGACAAGTATTCAAAGGGTACTAAACATATGGAATTGAAATACTTTGCCGTTAAAGAAGAAGTTCAAAAACAAAGAGTGTCAATTGAATATATTAGCACCAATCTCATGATTGCAGATCCGCTGACTAAAGGGTTGCCGCCAAAGACATTTCATGAACATGTCGAAAGAATAGGGCATTATTGAAAACCATTAGTGATGTTATGTTTAAATCTTTAAGTTCCTTATGTATTTGACACTTTGAGTTCAATTAATTATTGTTTTTGAAGCACTTATAGATCCTGTTTAATTATGCTGGTATATATACATAAATGAATTATGAGAATGTTAACAGGATTTGTCTTTGATAAAGACATTATTGTTAGACCTTATTTCAATTCCCATTATAGGTCATGTTAAGTATAGAACTAGTAATGTGATACATGGAAGGGAGTACATCAAAATAATAGCATACAACCGCCATGATCCTTATTAGTTTTTGCTTAATGATGATTTCATGTTTGACCAATATTATGAAAGATTTTAGCTTCTGTTATGTGCATTATGATTGATTATTAAACCAGTATGTTTAATATCTCACAAGGGCCAAGTGGGAAAATGTTAGTTTCCTTTTATGTGGCCCACGTGGATATATGATTGATTTATCATTTATTTATTCTAAATGATAATTATGATATCTGATTTTATCAGATATTTAAATTTAAGTGATAACGATGGTTTAATAAAGCTAATTTCCTATTGGTTTATCTTTTGGGAAGTTGTTATCTGATAACCTCTCTTTGATGGAAAGAGAAACTTATCGTATTATCAGATTGGTCCTCTCTCTCCTATATATAAGTCTGTTTGACCATCAAAGCAGATAAGGAAGATAATTAGAAAAGAGGGAGAAACTCAATCTGTCGTTAACACATACGCAGCCTCTCGTTCCTCGTCAACAAAGAACGAATATCAATGGATCAAGGTACGCATTCTTGGTTTATGTTTTCATGTATGTTTTAATGTAAAAATCATTTATTCTAAGATCTTGGCCATTATGTTTATTAAAGAAGATCCTTTAATGGATCTTACAGGTTGCTGATACGATACGTCATATCATTATTCAGGAACGTGAGGTACCCCGACTCGCCTTAAAGAATACTGAGCAGAGGTACTCTATTGATTTCATGTTGTCATCTACCAGTATACTTTTATTTTAATTTCATGGTTTACATAGGTTTAAGTGGAGGTTGTTCCTACCTTCGATGCTAAGTAGCGAAATAGACTTTGATTCTGCTGTGTATCTGGAATGTCATCTGTTGTCGTGTCCATTGCTGATCCACTTTTTTTTTTTTGATCATGGGTGGCCTTCACATTTCTTTATTGGATCATGTACTAAATTTTGCAATGTATTAAATTTTCTAATAATTATTATGTTAAATTAATATTTATTTTCATTAACTCTACTCTGATGTAAATGATAGGTGATATTATGCATAGATGGATTCCATAAGAGAGCATATTGAGCGGCTTACATCTCTAGTACAAACTGTTGTTCCATGTCAGATAAATACATATATTATTAAAAATATATTTTATATTAAATTAATTATTTATCTAATATTCATTAATAGTTTTGTGAATTAAATATTTTTAATTTTTCTTATAGACTTCTGGAGCATCAGATCCTCATGGACAGAACGAGTGACGACCTTCCTCCTGCATATTATTGACCGTGGCTTTTTTTTATTTTATATCTTTTATTTCATGTATCTTTAAATTTTGTGAAACTTTAAATTGTAACACTCTCTTGATGTAATAAAATTTATATTTGAAATTTTAATTTGAATGTGAAGAATGTGTGCAATGTGATTTTTTTTGTTATGATTGCATTGTATATAACAGATTTAATATAAATTTTATCTTAATTGCACAGGTTTAAATATAACAGGTTTAATATAATTTTTAAATTTTTTTGTTCTTTATTTTATTTAAAAATAAAATAAATTTTAAGCGTCGACAACTGTCAGCATTTTTCGATGCTTTAAACCATCGGTAAAAGCGTCGACATATCTCGACGCTTTTAAGCCTCGGTACGGCCCCACGCCTTCCTGACGCTTTTTAAAAGCGTCGGGATTTTTCGTCTCCACCCCTAGTTTTTCGATGCTTGTAAAAGCGTCGTGATAATATTTGTCGACGCTATAAAGCGTCGACAAACGATATATTTAGCGTCGCTATACCGTAAATTTGTTGTAGTGACAATAAGGTTGAGGATCTAGAAGAAGACCCCCTTCTTCACACCTAATCTTCATATTAGCATCAAGCGGAGTAGAACACTGCTTGCTCTACTTCAAGCCAAACCTCTCAATGATTTCTTTGCATAGCCTCTTTAAGAAACAAGAATTCCATCTTTCACTTTCTCTACCTCTAAACCAAGGAAGTGATGAAGTTCACCCAAATCCTTCATTTCAAAACAAATAGAAAGTTTTGCTCGAAGTTTTGCAACTTCTCTATCATCGTTCTTGGTGATTATTATATCATCAACGTAGAAAAAAAATCATGTGAAGCCTCCCTTATCTTTTAACAAAAAAGCTAGAATATGAATTAGAAGCCAAATAACCACAATAATATAAGTATTCGGCAATTTTCTTTACCATGCTCGAAATGCTTGCTTCAAGCTGTAAAGAATTTTCTTTAATTTGTAAACATATTCCAAATGAGAGCTAAAGATGTACCCTAGTAGCTGCTTCATATAGCTACTTTTATCAAACTCTCCATAAAAAAAATGCATTCTTCATATCAAGTTGTCATAAGTTCCATCCATAACAAGCCGCTAGAGAAATCACAACTTGAACCGAAACCATCTTTACTACTGGACTAAAAGTTTCTTCATAATTCTCACCATACTTTTGAGAAAACCATCTAGTAACAAGGTGAGCTTTATATCTATCCACACTTTCATCCGCCTTTTGCTTTATCTTGTACACCTATTTGCAAGTGACTGGATCCACACCTTCAACTTTTGGAATAAGATCTCAAGTCTTGTTCTTTATAAGAGCTCCCATCTCTTCATTCATGGCATCCTCCAATTGCTTGATACCTTGAGCTTCATTAAAATAGGAAGGCTCACTATCATCTATTGCACTGACAAGAAAATATGAAGTAATACTCACCATATTTCCATCTCTATAATGAGCAGGTTTGATAATCTTCCTTGTGGATCTTCAAAGAGATTGAATAATATCTTCAACATGAGGCTCTTGTTGTGGTCCTTCATGAGTTGAAGAAGACCCAGATGATTTGGGTGCATTAGAAGACACCGACAAGCTAGTAATCACCTTCGGAACATTTTCCACGTTGTTACCACTATCCATACTATTGATAGAGATACTTTGAGGAGCAAAAGAAGATGATGCCTCATCAAAAACAACATCTCTAGAGATACAAAGCTTTCCGCTTGCCAGATCCATACACTTCCATCCTTTCTTCCTTCATCATAACCGATGAAGACACACTTTCGAGCCTTTGCATCCAACTTGTTTCTTTGGGAAGTCTGAATATAAACATAACAATGTAAGCCAAAGACTTTGAAGTATTTCACAGTAGGCTTTTCATGGAACAATAGATCATAACTCACTAGAAGTTAATTCACCACCTTTGTTGGTTTTTAATTTCTTGATCATTAAATTAAGCAGACCTTCTATGGTCTCTTTGAACACCATGATTTAGAGAATACCTTCAACTTCTCCTTCACAAAATACACCTATGTGTATCTTAAAAAATCATCAACAAAGAGTAGCATGTAGCGAGCATCGGATTAGAAAGGAGTAACACATGGACCCATCCAGTCACTGTGAATGCATTCCAATGGAGCTTTACATCTAGAAAAAGACTTGTCAAATGGAAGAAATGTACCTTTGCTGCCCAAAGAGAGATTTGGAAACTCGTTCACCAAGCCTTTAGATACCATGGCTCTCAACTTGTCCATGCTAAGATATCCGATCGTGCATGCTAAATAGAAACTCCATCATTTGTACTCACCTTATTGACATAAGAAGAAGCTGAGAGCACATATAGATGTTTTGCTCTCTTGCCGATGTGAACAACATCCTCCTCTGAATAATAAATATTTTAGAGAGACTTTACATCATTGGGGCCCAACAACATAAAGTAGCCAATACCTATCACATTAGCCACTGAAAAGAGATTCCTTTTCATCCCAGGCACATGATAAACACTTTTCAAAGTGATAGGATTAATTTCATTTACAAGAGTAATACTATCCTGCTTTTCTATCGGATGGATAGTATTGTTTGCTATGATGATAGGTTCTTTACCATTGTGATCCAGAATAAAAGAGAACTTCAAAATGTCATTGGTGAGATAATGATCATGTCTTGAATCAATGATCCAATCTTCATTAAAGTTAATAGAAGACATGGCATTTACTGTAGTAGTTTGCCACAAAACACTTTCCCTAATTTTCTTTCTTTGGATTGTCTTCCTTCTTGGCAACATTACTCGGCTTTAACTTCATATGGCAATTCTTCTTTATGTGCATGATCATGTTATGTTGGAAACATCTTGACCCTTTTTGATTTGTACGATCACTTTTAAATAGAAATTCCTCACCTTTAGCGTTCTTCTCCTTGCCTTTATCAAAATTTCTTTTTTTAATATGAAATGAGAGCATCTTCCTCTCCCCTAGAAATGAAACATCCTTCCATTTGACAAGCCAAAGACTCCTGACAAGAAAGAAGGTTCTCAAGCTCCATCAAGGATGGCTGCCTTTCCCATTCTTGAATAAAAGTGCAGTATGGAATGTACCTTTTGTCAAGCCCTCCAATAATTAGCCACTTCATTCGGGACTCCGAAATTAGCTCATCTAGATTCAAAAGTGAAATCTCCAAACAAAAATTCTTTATCTTCAAGAAATACTAAGATATGGAGAGATCACCTTGCTTTGTATTGGTTAACTCATTCTCTTAAAATTGCAACCAAGAAACATTCCTCTTGTTGAACAATTCATCAAGGTACTCCAAATTTTGAAAGCCAATTTACAACCAATAATATGTTCAAACAAATCATGAGAGATCATTCTCTTCAAAATGAACTCTGCCTTAGCATTCATCATCCTCCACTTTTTCAAATCCTCCGCATTTGTTGGAGCTTCCCGACTGTTGCCTCCAATGATCTCCCACAAGTCTTCACCAACAAGATAAGACTCCAAGCAAGTCTTCCATATCTTGTAATTAGAGTTGTTAAGAAGCTTGATGTCAAGACTACCACGAACACCCAGATGATTCATTTTTGGTATATCGCTCTTTTTCACCAAGAAAAGATTACAAGCATTGTTAACTCCCGTGAGGCTCTGATACCATGTGGAGAGAGATGAGCATTGATGAACTACTCACTTTTTAATTAGTGGAAGAAAACACTTCACACTAGTCCAAGACTCGAAACCAAAGAGAAAAAGAGCACCAAAAGATAAAGAGGGCAAAATATTTCATTAATTCATCATCAACATACAAGATAAAGTTTTTGGTAAGCTTGCACAAGTTAGGGAGATGGAGATTTTTGTTCTTGGAGGAGTAGATAGTAGAGCAAGCATGACACATATTTAATGAAGTTCTTGATCATAGAAAGATGAGAAAAATTAATTGCTTAAGAAAGTGTAAGAGTGCATGGTCAAGCTTATAGGGAATAGTTCTGCTTAGGAAATAGATAAAGTAGGTTAATGATAGCAGGGGTTTTTATGAGATTGTGGTCTCCAATACTAGTGCAAGCTCCCAAGTACATTGAAGAACTACTAATATATTTACTAGATAAAATTATTCCAAAAATTTACTTTAATAATTTAACAGAAAAAACCAATCTTTTAACATCTCTTACGTGCTCTTTTTTCTAATTTCATAGCAACACATGAATCAGCTTTCCGTCTATAATGCAATCTGATAAAAATATAGTGGAGAATGGTCATGTTGTACTACCATGAGAAACTGTCATTGAATCATATTTTCATCTAATTTGATCTATAATAAGTCCAATTTAAGTTTGAAATGAATTTAACTATGCTAATCATAAAACCATTCTACATTAAAAGTCTCGGTCATCCAAGGCAAACTTGTTGGACAAACAAGGCTTTCCTCAGGCCAACCCTATCTGCCTTAGTTTCAGTTTCTTTGTAACACACTTAAAACATTCCATGGTAAAACTGGTCCTATGTAAATACATGTTGGCAATAAGGCATGTCTCTCCACGTTAACCCAAATATCAAGGGCAACATAATCTTTCCCTTAAAAAATGATCTAGCTTTAATACAAACATTAGCTTATGATATTTATAACCAACTTTACAATAGCTACACAAGTGGCCTATTTCTTTGCAATCTCTGCTTGAATAGAAGGGTTTATTTTGATGGTAAAACTTGCAAAACCCATCATACCATTCTAACTACATGATCTCACACCGGAACGATATTGGGTTGTTGCGACATTCTTCCCTCATAGAATCAAATAGCCAAGACAGAGATCCTTTACATTCTACCTGAACTCATCTGTGGAGCATTTTGTGAAGTCATTGTTATATAAGTACGGAGAAATCCATCAGATTAATGGCAGCTACTTCATTTTAGGTCATGTGGCAATTCTTCTTTGCCAAAAATTGATTGATTTCTTGACATTGGTCCCAATACATAAAAATTGCTTTTCAGCTTTAGGAAAGAGCAGTATCATATTGGATGGGAAAGAGATGTGTTATGTGCTTATAACTCAAGTTTACTTGCTACCCATTAATTTTCACTCAAGGCTTTGGGCCACGTAGTTTCGGCCTGCTAATGAGGTTAATTGGACCGCTTGGGGTGTTACAAATGGTATCAAAGTCGATCCGAGTATGTGAAAGTTGATGGGCATAAGGAAAAGAATATCCATAAACGGTGCTAGAGTCCCATCATGGCATACCCTTACAGTACCAACGACCCAGTTCGAAGGTAGATTTTGGCTAGCTTGTAGCGTGTGATGAGGATGTCGCATTATAAGAAGAAAAATTTATGATACCCAAGTTTAGTCCCACATTGATGGGAAAGAAATGTGTGATGTATTTATAACTCAAGTCCACTTGCTATCCATTAACTTTTACTTGAGTTTTTGAGCCACATGGTTACCAGCAGATGGGCTTGAGGCGTTACAAATGGAGTTAAAACCGATCTGAGTGTGCAAAAGTTGGTGGGCATGATGAAAGGGCTACTCATAGAACAATGATTTATTTTTGCCATGGCGTGGAGCTACCCTTGCAGCATCAATGATCCAACTCGTGGTAGATTCTGACTAGCTTGTAGTGTACGACGAGGACGTTGCATTATAAGATAGTGAGATTATGATACCTCAAGTTTAGTCCCATATTGGATGGAAAAGTAATGTGTTATATACTTATAACTCATGCCCACTTGCTATCCATTAAATTTCACTCAAGTTTTTGGGCTATGTAGTTTCAATCTGCTAACGAGGTTAATTGGACTAGCAGATGAGCTTGGAGTGTTATAATCACATCAGATAATAAGCCAAAAAGGCAATATAAAGGGAAAAAAAATCGTCAAACATCAGAAGGTACCATCTTAGCATATTTAGGATTTAAAGGATAACTTATAACTTAATCAAAAGAAGAAAAG
This sequence comes from Calamus simplicifolius, assembly GCA_900491605.1. Lineage (NCBI taxonomy): Eukaryota > Viridiplantae > Streptophyta > Magnoliopsida > Arecales > Arecaceae > Calamus > Calamus simplicifolius. Next base: position 388,601 of record UESW01001930.1, on the reverse strand, counting down.
AAAAAGTGAAGCGGGAAAGAAACAAGCTATTGCAAAGAATTTTACCCAGCAATAATCTATTCTCAAGATTTTGATGCAATCTAGTCCCCATAAAAGGTTTATTCCATTAATCCATCAAATTTGCAACTGATGCAATATCAACATACAAGTATACAACACCGGTAAAAAATGTATTCCACATCCAGAATCAAAGGACCTACAATGTATGTACTTCCATTGTAATTATAGGATAGATTTTTTCCATAATTGTTGAATGGTTCCCTTAGAGGTGGTCCTTCATGAAGTCATCATTCTCTAAGCCTTTGAACTAATTCATGCTTTTATGGCTATATTTAATTTATCAATACTAACCTTGTTTGTTATGTGCATTACACTTTGCATACTCCTAAATATAAAGAAAGAGAGAGGCATAACATCTATAATAAATGGTGCACTTACATGTGCACCATTAAAACAAGGAGAAGAAATTGTCTAATCACAATTTTGGGCCTCTTTTGCTATTTCAAGCCTCTGAAAAATAGAGCCCATTGATCAGTCAAGTATTTCCCCACCTGGAAAAGTCTTTGTATACTACCTATGGTGCAGCAAATCCTACGTAGGCTGCACCGCCTCTTTTTATTGATCCATGTGCATTTTATATGGCTCGATGCAATGAGATAGGATGAGATAGCAGGGATACCATCTTAAGTTTTGAGCATGACATGTATTAATACTCGTTCAACCTTTTTTTAAAATTTGTGTGCAGACCAGGGGCGGTGCAGCCCATGTTTTCTGAATGAGTGTTGTAAGTTTCCAACTAGGATGTCGTAATTTTACAACTGGGGTATCGTAATATTTTTTGGGCCTATATCAAAGATCTTACAAGGATGTCATAATTTTATAACTACGGTATCTTAATTTTACAACTAAGGTATCATAATTTTTTTTTATCGATATCAAAAGTCTATCCTGGGATGTCGTAAAGCTTTGCCTTAACATTTCTAAATGAGTATTGTAATTTTATAACTATAGTGTTATAATTTTACAACTGGAGTGTAGAAATTTTTTTTGGCCGATATCAGAATCTTCCTATGATGTCGTAAACTTTGTCTTAATATTTTATAACTAAGGTGCCATTATTTTATAACTAGGGTGTTATAATTTTACAACTAGGATGTCGTAATATTTTTTCTGAAGAAGAAATGACATCCACACATCTTTGGAAGAAGCAAAAATGTTATTTTTCATGCATAAAAGACTGCAGAAGCGGCAGGATCATGATTATGAATTCATAAGTGATACGCTATCTCTACTATACTGTTCCATCGCGTCAAGCCATGTAGAATTCATATGGACCAATAAGGAGGAGCGATGTAGTCTACATAGGATTTGCTGCACCGAAGGCAGTGTACAAAGACCCCCCCCCCAACCTAAGACTTCAAGAAGCCTGTTGGACCTCATGAACCGCAAGTGCTTGTAATCTTGAAGTGTGGTCTTTAGTTCATCAATATGGCAGAACACCATATTTGGACAATGATGGGAAGTTACTAAGCAAAGAAGACACAAGGAGCCACTAATTGTTCTATCCCAATATGCTACTTTCCTTATTTTGTTTTCTAGTGAAGATTTTAAGGAATAATTAGATATTTAATCAAATTGTTATTCAATCAGCTTGCCTTTTAAATAACCTTGAATGGCCCAACTCAGAGATATATGCAATGATCAACTCTCAATTTTTAAAATTGTGGTTTCATGTATGCTGGCAGCTAGGGGATTTGCATTGCTATTAAGGAAAAATTACAAGCTTAGGTGGATAAGTAGATAAACTATATGCAAACTAATAGTAGATAAGGCTAAAAATTTATAGACATTTTATATACTTGACATGTTATAAGCATTTTTCCTAAGCAAATTGATGATTCCAACCAGTAACCAATGCTATTCAAGGTGATAAATATAGCACATATCATACTATTGTAAACACTATACCAAAAGTATGATGAATGACATTATCAACATCTAAAGCAATTTAGGTATTTGGAAGTGTTGCCGCCAGGATCCATCCTCTGACTCGGGCACGGTCGATCTCCTAGGGCGGACCTGCACAGAAGTCCTCACGCGAGAGGCGTTGGGGGTGGCCTCCATGAAAGACCCTCTGACGCTCAAGTCAGTGGAGGAATTGGCGATCAACAGAAAAAGAGGAGGTGGATCTCTCCGGGGAGTCTCTCTAGGGGTGGCCGATCGGGAGCTCTAGGGGGGAGCACCGACGAGCAGCTGGGGAGAGAGAGAGAGTGAGAGTGAGAGTGAGTGCATACCTGAGAGAATCTAGAAGTGTCATATTTATAGGCTGTCACCTAGATCTGAGCACCTTCTGAAAGGTTCGCAGGTTATTGGGATACGGAGATGAATCGAATCGAGCCATTGTGGGGCCGGTAGGATCTGTATCTTATTCGTTAAGGGATCGACGGCTAGGAGAGCTCCTTGATGGCTTGAGATCTGGTAGGTACGTGGCCCCCAGGTAGCCGTGTTAGGTTCTAGACCACTCCTCAACATGATTCCTTGCCTAGGATGCTGTTACGATAGGCCTAGGCTCTCCCGCGTCAGGTTCCGCGGAGGTGAGTATTGGATCGTGGATTGCTCAGTGAAGCCGAGCTATAGGTAGCTCGGAAAAAGCGAGCCATGGGAGGTTCGGGGAAGCCGAGCTACATGAGGCTCGGGGGAGCCGAGCTATGGAAGCTCGAAGAAGGCCGAGCTACAGGAAACTCGGGGGAGCCGAGCTATGGAAGCTCGGGGAAGCCGAGCTATGGGAGCTCGGAGAAAGCGGGCTATGGGGGCCCAGGGGAGCCGAACCATGGGAGGTTCGGGAAGCCGAGCTATAGGAGGCTCGAGGGAACCGAGCTATGGAACTCAAGGAAGCCGAGCTATGGAAGCTCGGGGAAAGTCGAGCTATGGAAGCTCGGGGAAGATGAACCATGGGAGGTTCGGGGAGGACGAGCAACAGGAAGTTTGGAGGAGCCGAGCTATGGAAGCTCGAAGAAGCCGAGCTATGGAAGCTCGGGGAAAGTCGAACTATAGAGGCTCAGGGAAGCTTAACCATGGGAGGTTCGGGGAGGACGAGCAATAGGAAGCTCGGGGAGCCGAGCTATGGAAGCTCGAGGAAGCCGAGCTATGGAAGCTCGGGGAAAGTCAAGCTATGGAAGCTCGGGGAAGCCGAACCATGGGAGGTTCGGGGAGGACGAGCAACAGGAAGCTCGGGGGAGCCGAGCTACGGAAGCTCGGAAACATATCATAGCGGGTGGAGGGATGGGGTCGGTCTTAGCCTCCTTGCATGACTATCAATGCAATGATGATTTTATCCCCCAACACATGCCCCCCACTCCCTAGTTCGAAGCGTAGGTTCGGGCATAGGGAGTATAGGCTTAGGTGCCGTGATCTGCATTTGGGGATGCGTATTTGATTGCCTACGCAATGATGCCCTTAATTAATGCCGTGGGGCCAACTTGCCTTTCTGAGGCGGATCTGTCATTCCTTAGGAGCGAAGGTAACGGCTGGAGAGATGCCACGTGGGAAATCCCAACTTTCACAGCACTCGTAGCGATAGTTCCGGACGCCTAGGTTAGGGCGCCCCATCCTCACCCTGAGGCGGTTTCGATTGGCAAAAGGAGTTGTGGCGGCGCTATATTTATTCGTAGAGCCCCTTTCATTCTCCTTCGAAGAACTTCGTCTTCTTGCTCGTGCTGCGATTTTGCTCGTTGTCTCTTGCGATCGAGGACATGGTGAGCCCAAGCGACCAGGTTTCGGAGGTGACCCTGGCTGATCTAGAGCGATGCGTCGCTTGTACAAGATCCCCCTGGACGTTGTCTTGTTGGTTCCGACGGTGGAGGATAAAGTGACGTCCGGTTTAGAGGATGGAACGTTTGCTACGAGGAAAGCTTGAGGGCAGGCCTCCAGTTCCCCCTCCATCCGTTGGTGCGGGAGGTGATGAAGTTCTACAACATATGTTTCACCATGGTGGCCCCCAACAGTTGGCGCAACCTCATTGGGTTCATCTCGTTGTGCAAGCGCCTTGGGGTGACAGCGACCCTCTCATTGTTCAGGGTGTGTTTTAATCTGGTCTCCGGGAGGGCCTCAGAATGGCCTTATATCGGTCCCCGGAGATCTTTCAAGATGATATCGGACAACCCTTCGTCGATAAAGGAGTGGAAGTCGCGGTTCCTCATAGTCAGGGGGAACATTGGTTTGGTTTCCCTCGGGTCTGGGGGCAATACATGAAGGATCCGGAAGCACACCCGGAATTGACTGATTCGGAGAAGAGGGATTTGGTTGTGCTGCGCAGCAGCCAGGCGCTCCCAGCCAGCGTTCTCTTATCGGAGGATGCTCTTTTCGCGGTTGGGTTAAGTCTCGTTGATCCTCGCGGTGAGTATTATCCCGTACCTGATAATTTAGTGTGGCTTCATCTTTGATTTCTGCGTGAACTAATGGGCGAATCATATTGCTCCTATAGCCAAAAAGTCATCATTCGCCGACCAGATGAGGGAGGAGCTAGGAAAGCACCGTAGGAGATCTAGCTCCAGTAGCAAGCCTCGGTCCGAGAAGAGTCCTCGCCCTTCCGGTTCCCGCTCCAGGGGGACCGGGGGAGATGGTGACAGCCGGTGCTCTTCATTGCCGCAGGCCAAAAGCTGGAGTTCTGGCGGCGCTGATCTTTCGGCGGTGGAGGAGGATCTATCCAGGCATGAAGATCGGGAAGTCGCGGGGGTTTTGGAGGAGGCTGCTGAGGTTTCCTCCCCCCCCCCATCGTCATTTTGTCTGATGATGGTGAAGGGGAAACGCCGGTTGGCCCGGGGGTTCCCGCAGGCGAGGTGGTCCGATCCCCCATTGGGGGCCAATGGCTCGGTGAGGTCACAGGAGGAAGTGGGGGCAGCCTCCGCTTCCATCGAGGTAGGGGAAGAGGTTGCGGCTGCTGAGGACCAGCCTGGGCCGTCGATGGGGGAGCCAACGGGTGATGAGGAGATGGCCAAACTAGCGGCACCGACGACCGAAGTTCACGGGGGGCTCTCTGGTGAGGGGCCTCCCGCCGAGGAACAGGGGGCTCCGGAGGGAGCAGAAGTTCCTGAAGGGCCCGTCGTGGATAGGGAAATCTCTGGGGAGACGGAAGCAGAAGAAGAGGAAGAGGAAGAAGAGGGAGGAGAAGGAGGGAGCCGGCGAGTAAAGGGGATGCTTCGGCCGGGGCTTTCCTGTTGGAGCCGAAACGTCCGAGGCTTCCCAAGCGAGGGCCTTGGCGGCGGAAGCCGGTCTGTCAAGAAGCTCGTGGGTCAAGGGAGTTCTAGGGGGCTCCCTGGGAGCGGATTTTCACTCGCGCGACCCGAAGTAAGCGCCAGGTTCTCCGCTCTGATACAATCTGCATTCCAAGGAGAGGAGAGTTCTTCAATTGGAGGGGGTCACCCGGAAGACCTTGTCGAGGTGGCCTTTCGTCCTGCTGGGGTGCCAAATGAGGATTTCCTCCTCCCCGGGATTGATGATCTTGCCCTCACAAGGATCGCCACAGACTACGCGTCTCGGGTAAGTTATCACACAAGTCGGATCTATGGTTAGTTAGCTCGGCTATTTTTTATGCATGTCAACCTTTTTCCGCAGAGTGCCCTGATCATGAGGGCATTGAAATGATGCTTGCATCTGGCGGTTGGAGCTTGGGCCCGAGCCCGCTATGAGGCTGATCTTTTCAAGGAGAGGGCGGAGTCGACCGAGAAACTTTCTGAGCCCTGGTGACCTTTCAAAGAGAGCTCGGGGAGACTCGCAGAATTTTGCAGTTGAGAGGGAGAGAGCCCCCCAACTCGCTGCACAGGTTGGTGAGCTCCAGCGGGAGCTTGAGGAGGCCAACAGGATCCTTGCGGCTGAGAGGGAAAGAGCCTCCCAACTTACCATTCAGATTGGCGAGCTTCAAGGCTTCCGTGAGCAATCCGAGAAGGCTAATTTGGAGCTTACTCAGGCCAGGGCGAAGCATGAAGCAAGGTTAAGTCCATGCAGCTATACTTTGATAAGAGGTGGGACCAGCTGAAAGCTAGCCATGCTGAAGATAAGGATGGCTGGAGTAAAAAGCTCAAGGAGGAAGAGCGCAAATGCCGGCGGCAGGACCACCTCACTCGCCTAAGCAAGGAGCTTGCTGATACACAGGATCGGCTAAAGTGGTCGGATGAATGTGCTGCCCTACTGTCAGATGAGGTCGACTTTGTCCATCAGAAAGTTGGAGATACCCAGACCTGGGTGGACGAGCTAAAAGAGAACCTTCGCCAGAGCCAGTCGGCTAGGTCTAGGGCTCTCAACAGGGTTCACACGCTAGAGGGCGAGTTAGCCCGGCGGGAGGATCAGGTATGGCCCTATTGGATCCATTCATTTTGACCTTTTGATTTCTGCTTTACTCGGCCTTTTCGCCTGCAGACGCATAAGATGAGGCAGGAATTCCAGAGACGGTTTGAGGCGTTCGGAGAGGAGGCGGCCTTGAGGCACCGAAGGATCTCTGAACTGGAGAAGCAATTAAACGAGGCAAGTGTGCGGGCCTCCTCGGCGGTGGAGGAGTACAAGAAATCCACCGAATTCACCGACAAACGTAGGGCAGCCTGTGCCGATGCATTTCAGCTGGGTGAAGATGAGGCAAGGCCAAGGTTGCCCAGGCTTACCCGGACTTGGACCTGTCGTGCCTAGATGCTGAACATTATGAAGCTTACACCCCAGGGGTCGAGGAGGATGAATATGAGAAATATCTGATGTTGACCTCGATGCCATCCTAGGAATTGATGCAACCGCCGACGTATCTTATCGTAGCACCTTCGAGAAGGGAGAGCCAAGCAACGCCCCTGCTGATGCGGCCGTTGGAGATGCTGGGGTTGATCCCAAGTCTTGACCCTTTGGGGGCCATATGTGTTTTCTTTCCTCTCTTTTGTTTTGTAATTCGTCCGGAGATCAATAAATAAATTGGTCGTTTTTCATTTGTTTGTCTTCCCTGAATGGTTCCTTGTCTTGAGTTTTGGCGAAATACCCTGGTAGAGGCCAAGGCATGGGGGCCGTCTCGATAAAAAGGTAGAACGCCAATGCAGCCCGGTGTAAGACGATTTAACTTGGCTTAGGCCGAATGACATGGTGGTTTGACAAATTCGAAGAACGAGATAGCCTTTTCGGGGCTGAAGGACGAAGTAGCTCGGCTGGGGCCGAAGGACAAAGTAGCTCGGCTGGGAGTGGATACTTCAATTGGTTTTTGAAGTATAGAAACAGCTCTGGCCCCACGAGAAGGGGGGTTAGGTAATGCCTAGGCCTTACGCGCAATCAGACTGGGGGTTCATTACCGAGGAACGTACGACGTCTGCACCCTTAATTGCTTTGTTAGTGCTCTGTCTCCTCTCAGGCGAGTCGATTTTCATTTTGCCGAATGGGTGATACGGCTTCGACGCCAGCAAAAAGCTACCTTGGAGCCTTCCGGGAGGCCTTTATTGTGCTGGTCTTTTCCCATGCGGGTTGTTTCAATGTACGATGCAGGTATTCGCCCGCCATTGGAGGATGTCATTTTCATAGGACGATCCCCTGGATCTGTCAGTTTCCATAGGATCGGTGGGCGATTTTCTGCGTTCAACAACCATGATTGGGATCAAAGGAAATCTTTGCGTGCGTCATAGTTCAGGCGATTGGCTTGGCGCGCGGTGGGGCACTGCTTTCATCCTGGGAGGCCACGTGGTGGCATGGGTTAGGTGCTTTGAATCTTGGGGCTTCCGGCTTTGATAGCTGATCCCGATCCATTTCTACCTATAAAAGGGGGGAAGAGGGGTCGTGTTAGGCCATCCTCAAATTTTCCTTCCCTGTTGGAGTTTCCACCATGCTCATTTCTCTGGTGTTGCGAGTGGGAGGGTCGAGCTTCCCTTTCACAAGCTTTTCTCCTCCGGATAGTTAGGGCGATGAAGGAGCCGCTGAAGAGTGGCTCACCCTTAGGGGATGAGCCCCGGAGATCATATGGAGAGCGCACAGGAGGGGCGCAGAGATCATACGGAGAGCGCACATATATGCTCCCCATGTGTCCTTTGTGGTTCATTACGGGGGGCTTACGGTAGGAAGTGTATCGACACCCCCATAGCACGCACGGAGCCTCCCTCCTTCGCTGACCTGGATTCTTATCCCTCTCTGAGGGGAATCCTTGCCACGGGGAGGAGAATATGGGAGCAACGGGGGTCTGATGGTCCCCGAGCTTCTCGGTCAGGCGGCGGCCTGCGATCCACATCCCGCCCTAGTGGAGCTGGCTGGCTTGCCCAGGTCCTCAGAATCAGCATCCACGGGCCATGCCTCCTTTTGGACCTCTTGGTTCATTCGAGGGGGCCGTGGAGGGTCATCTTCGTCAACCGTCCAGGCAAGCTGACCGTTTTGTGGTTTGTCTGATTTGTCGGTCCGAACGCCGGAGCATCACAGTTGCCCAGATCTGCCTCGGAGCAGTTGCCCAAGCTTTGTGCTTGTCTTTATTTTATGCGTTTCAATGCTCTTGTAATGCCTTTCAGGCAGTTGTAATCGGTTTCGGTGGCAATGAAATAAAGAAATTTTTGCTCTATTTCTCAATTTCTGTTTCTCTTGTGCCAAGTTGTTGTTGCTGGCCATGGGACATAAGGACATCTCGCTCGTTTTTAGGCGAGGATCCTGTGCCATCCGAACTAGTCGGGGCTTGTAAGCTACCCGGGTATAGACGAAGGTTTAGAGGTTGTTTGGTGGTAAAATATTCCTTAACTCTGGCTGAAGCTCGGAGATTCATGCCTCGACCCTATTGGAGTTCGGATATTTGTGGCTCGGTCCTACCAGGTTCGGAGAACGGTTGCTTGGCCATGCCAAGGTTCGAAGATTTTGTTGCTCGGCCCTGCCGAGGTTCGAAGATTAGTCGCTTGGCCCTGCCAAGGTTTGGAGATTCAGAGCTCGGAGGGGTGGCTTGGTCGTCACCATAAGTCATAATGCTAGGTCCCTGCGGGGTTTGGTGAGGGGCATTATGGCAGAACGGGCGGTGCATGGTCACGCCCTCCATTTATGACATGACTAGTCCTGAGGGAACGAATTATTGTTGGGCGCTGGAGCTCTTTCTTTTTCACGTTTCTCAAAGGTGGCCAGCTTAAAAGAGCTTGGAAAAGTGTTGAAAGCATTTATTGCGGGGGGCCGGCAGATTGGGAGGTACCCCGTTCCTAGAGAAGAAAAGGGGGGTTCCCGAACAGTCCGTCCGCATTACCAATTTTGCTTGGGATGTGGCATGACCTTTCAGATTCTGCAGGCGCCAGTTAAAGCGGTGACACATGGCGAATTCTCACGGGTCGGTGGTTACGGCCTGACTGATCGAAATACTCGCTTGAAAGGTATAAATATGGACGGGGGGTGCTGGTGTTTGCCATCCCTTTGGTTCAGTCTTAGAACAGCTTTCGACATGGCTTCTCGAGGAGGAGAACAGTCATATGATGGTTTAAGAGCGGTGATCAATGGCTTGCTGCATCCAGAGGGGGTCCATCCCACCATCACGGTCGACGGGCAGGCCTTGGCGTCGGCCTTCGTGAGCCACCAGCGGCTCGAGAGGGTCGTCGAAGAGTACGTCGCCGTTACTATGAGGGAGGCCACGGCCCTACGCCGGGTGGTGGACCGGCAAAGGGAGGAAATAACATCACTCCACCACAAGTTGCCGAGCTTTTCCAGCGCCTGGAGGACTTGTCGGGTTCCGGAAATGACAGCGAGCCTTAGCGAGGACTCTTTTTGCTTCTTTTTCTTTCTTTTGTTATTGTTGTCTTTCCTTTCCTTCTGATCAATGAATATAAGGATTTGGCATATGGTGCATTCTATTGTTCCCGAAGCGTTTGCCCATATCAGATTGGGATCTACTAGTCGCCCGAGTTTAAGCTAATTTTAGGAGATCACGGGCAGGTTTCGTTTAGGGCACGTAGGCCACCCGAATTCAAACATAGTTTAGGAGATCATTTAGATTGGTCGGGGCTTGTAAGCTGCCCGAATCCAAACCAAGTTTTCTTGGGGGGCCACTGGTCTCTGTTTGGACCAGTGGCGGACCTAGGCGGTCCCATAGAAGGAGATCCTTTACTTCCTTCGGAGTATCGAGAGGTTTTTTGTCTTTATTTTCATTTTTAAGGTATTCGAGAAGTCACCCTGCTTCAAGCGATGTCCTGGGGTGCAACTAAGGCGCGAGGACTTTGCTATTTTGGCCGATGGTTTGGTCATCGGGCGCGACCAGGGCGCGGGAATATCACTCGGTTGGCCCGAGGAACTTGATAGCTAAGGTCGCTCCCCGGCTTTGGCCGAGGTTTCATGCGGCAGAATGTAGCCCTTGGCTTTGGCCAAGGTTCGGAGATTTTGTTGCTTGGCCCAGCCGAGGTTCAGAGAATTGTTGCTCAGCCCAGCCGAGGTTCAAAGAATTTATTGCTCGGCCCAGCCGAGGTTCAGAGAATTTGTTGCTCGGCCCAGCCGAGGTTTGGAGAATTTGTTGCTCGGCCCATTCGAGGTTCGGAGAATTTGTTGCTCGGCCCAGCCGAGGTTTGGATAATTTGTTGCTCGGCCCAGCCGAGGTTCGGAGAATTTGTTGCTCGGCCCTGCCGAGGTTCGGAGAATTTGTTGCTTGGCCCTACCAAGGTTCGGAGAATTTGTTGCTCGGCCCAGCCAAGGTTCGGAGAATTTGTTGCTCGGCCCAGCCGAGGTTCGGAGAATTTGTTGCTCGGCCCTGCCGAGGTTCGGAGAATTCCTGTTCAAATAGGTAACTCGGTCGTGCCGAGGATTGGTGAGCAGCACCTGTTTCTTTTCGCAATCTTTGGCAATGTAATGTATGATGATTCATGTTGCAAATTACGAAAACATGTGCTGACAGGAAGGTATAATAAGGTATATCAGAGTGGACTTATAAAGTACATACCCTATTGATAATACTTATGGAGATTGTCCGAGTTCCAGGTCCGGGGATGGACTTTCCATTTAAATCTTGCAGCTTGTAGGTTCCCGATCCAACGATCTCCTCTACTTGGTATGGGCCTTCCCAGTTTGGTGCCAGTTTTCCATGTTCCAATGGTTTGGAGACAGAGGCTTTCCGAAGAACAAGATCGCTGGGCAGGAAAGCTTTCCCTTTGGCTTTGGAGGCGTGGTAGTGGGCCACCCTTTGCTAATAGGCAGCCACTCTGATCCGGGCTTTCTCTCTAACCTCCTCTATCATGTCGAGGTTGGTGCGGAGCTGTTCGTCGCTGGTGTTGGCCCAGATGGCAACCCAAGAGGGGGGGGGGGGTGAATTGGGTTCTTTAAAAATTTTGACCTTTTAAAAAATTATCTGCTCTAAGACAAATGAAATTAATTGCAATGCAAATATAAAGCACAAACTAGGAGATAAAGATAGAGATAATGAATGCACGACAAACACAAGGATTTTATAGTGGTTTGGTGTATCCAACACCTACGTCCACTCCCAAGATTCACTTGGGTCGACACTATAACCAACTAGATTACAGCCGAGTTGTTTTACAAGAGCACAACTCACAACTTGTTGTTTTTCCTCCGGGATCACAACGAACCCAGCCGATTTTTCGGGCTCACCAGCACAAAACCCTAAACTCAAGCTAATCTAGCTTGACCCGAGGTTAACAACCTCCACTAGTTCAATCCCCTTGATAGAACTAGCACAAACAAATATAAGAATGTTTTACAATGATTCATAGCTCCTTAGTTGAGCAAATATTCAAAATAAAGTAAACAAGTTTAGAAAAGCCTATTTGGAGATGATTGAATTTGAGCTTTTCTTCTTTTCCTCTTCTCCCTTTGGAATGATGAATCAAGCCTCAGCTTTAATCCCTCACAGTCATTGCAGTTGAGAAGATTTGAAATGGAAAAACGGAGCTTTTTCTTCAATTTGGGAAATCCATCGATTTTTGATTTGGGCACCTTGGATTCCTCTTTGAGCTTTTTGGAGTGGAAGGATTTGAGTTTGAATGCTTTCTCTTGAGATTCAGGCTCAGGCTTTCTCGGATTTTTGATTTGAAATTTTCTATTTCTGTGTCCCTTTTCAAACGGGTGTTTTCCCTTTTTATAGATTTCTTTTAATCCATTTTGGGAAGAAACTAGCCGTTGGAGTGTACCTGTAAACAAAATATATCCGTTAGAAATTAGGTAAAAAGGAAATATTACCGTTAGAGCTGATCTGGCAATTTAAATTTTTGTTCCAGTCAGGTTGGAGTCGGCTCCAACTTTTCAGGTGTCGGCTCCAGATCATTTTTCCAAAAATAGAAATTTCGAGTTCGTTGAGGAGTCGGCTCCGAAAAAGTAAGTGTCGGCTCGCCATCGCCAGGTGTCGGCTCCCGAATACTGTGTGTGTCGGCTCCAGGATGCTCAAAAAATCAACGTTCTGTCCCCGCATCGAGTCGGCTCCAGACACTGTAAGTGTCGACTCCGAAACTTTGGGTGTCGGCTCCAAAACTCTAGGTGTCGGCTCGGACCGTATCAAAAATCAGAATAAAATTTGAATGGCCATGGGGTCGGCTCCAGGAATTCTAAGTGTCGACTCCAGGTTCTGAAACTTTGAAATTGAAGTTTTGTTGATTCAAAACACATTTCTTAATTCATTTAAATTGATCAAATAATTTTAACTCCTGAAACACTTCTCAAATCCATTAGTAATCAAATAAATATACTCAATTCCTTTATTAATCATCAAAATCAATAATTGGGTCAACAATCTCCCCCTTTTTGATGATTATAAAAACATTGAGTATATGCATAGTATTCTTAAATTCAAATTTTTAAGGAAATGACCTTCACAAGTGGGCTCCCCCTGAATGAGGTAGCCCCCCCTATGAAGTTCAAATTATCAATTGTTCTTCCTTTGATACTTAAGATTTATGCAATTTCAAACAAACTTTATACTAATCAAATAAGCTTTAAACAATTTCAACAAGTATTCTTACTATTTCAATCACATACTAACCAATGCATATACGACATAATTTTCTCCCCCTTTTTTGTAATCAACAAAAAGAAAAAAGTTAAGTCATAAGATAAATTGATAGATCAAAAGGTAATTTCATTGCATCAAAAGTATTACAAAATGGAACTGAACTTTGACATTACATTAAACTGCACATCATCATATCAAAAACTTTCATTATATCAAAATTAAACTTTCATTACATCAAGATTGTATTTCCATTACATCAGAATTCATTACATCATTACATGAAGATCAAAAATTAGTTCTAATAATCCTGGTTAAATGATCTACAATCTTCTGCATTCTTCAGACTGAAGCTTGACGTAGTCTTTTAGTCTTTCATCAACAAACGTACAAGCAGTGATAATTTTATCTTGTAACTCGGCATTGCACTTTGAATAAATTTCAGAATCTCCACAAATGTCTTTAAGTTCTTCAAAAATGTTCTTCAAATCACCACTTAAAGATATAGTAGAAGAGCTAAGAGTTGATTCAATTTTGGCAATCCGATCATCTAATGAATAAAGAGTTTCTTTAAGATTCATAAATTTGTTG
>UESW01001930.1:357375-373697 GCA_900491605.1 Calamus simplicifolius | reverse complement strand
CCATATAAAAATCATCATTGCAGCTAGGTTTATGGGTTGACCAGTCAAACACTATCCATCACAACAATGTCTCGCTCCGAGACATACTCAAACCGGTCTTTGGAAACAAAATTCTGCTGCAAATATTGTGTAAGTAATCTCAATTCCAAGGGCAATTGGTTAGCCCTAATTTCTTCAAATTCTGTAACTCTCTCCCTAACATCCTTGAAGAGCGCTGACCTCTCACTGTGCATGTCAGCTGCTAATCCAGTAATGGGATGCTAGGAGGTTTCCTAATTTTGAAAGTAAGATGAATCCTTTTACCTCTAACAGAGCTTACTAAACCACCATCACCTCTAGCAAATTGAAGTAGAATTCTTTTACTAGGCTGGATAGTAGGAACATCAAGAGAGCACACTTTATCCCAGCCTAGCTCCTTAATTGATTCCAATTGAAAAACCCTCGGATTCAAAGAATTCAAATCAACTTTTCTACCCATTGTGATTACTCTCCCGCTAGGGTATCTACCTGAGGGAAGAAGTTGGATTGTCCGAATCGGTGGAGGAATCCTCGCTTGGAGACGGCTCGCGGACGGGTCGCCTCGGAACGCTTCCCGGTCACCACGGCGCTCCAATCACTGATCCTCTCCTCTTAGGTGCCATTGATCCTTAGGAAAGTTGAAGAGTGGAATTAGAGATGGGGAGGTTTTGGAGAGTTTTGGAAGTTTGGTTAGGATTTGAAAAGAATGAAATGACGAGGTGTCGACTCTGCCCTAATAAATCATTTGGACCCCAGGTGTCGACTCCCGCAAAGTCGGGTGTCGACTCCAAATCGCTAACACAGTCAGCGCTCGAACTGGAGTCGGCTCCACTTATACGGGTGTCGGCTCCAAGGTCAGGGACCAGAGCGACACAGACAGAGGTGTCGACTCCTCATTCTGAGGTGTCGACTCCACTGACAGTTTCAGAAAAATAATTGAGATTCAAACATCTGAAACTTGTCAAAATAAATTCATAAAATTTGATAAAATTTTGGAGTATGAAGAATCAAATTGCTCAGATGACTAGATAATTTGTCCTTAAAATTATGAAAGGAATATCAAGAAATTAATAGAAATCTAGATAGTCATTCCTTAGAGTTTCAAAATCAATCCAAAGGGTCACATATCCCTAATTCACCTCTAAGATAACAAAATCTCTCTTCACTCAAAGGTTTTGTAAATATATCAGCTAATTGTTCTTCAGTATTAACATATTCAAGACAAATTTCATTATTAGCTACATGTTCTCTTATAAAGTGATATCTAATTTCAATGTGTTTTGTTCTTGAATGTTGAATTGGATTTTTAGTTAAATTTATTGCACTCGTGTTATCACATCTAATTGGAGTTTTATCAAGTGTTATGCCATAATCTTCAAGTTGTCTCTTAATCCAAAGGATTTGAGCACAGCAACTTCCAGCTGCAACATATTCTGCTTCAGCAGTAGATAATGCAACCGAATTTTGCTTTTTGCTAAACCAAGAGATTAAGTTACTCCTAAGAATTGACATGCACCACTTGTGCTTTTTCTATCTAATTTACATCCAGCATAGTCAGAATCAGAATATGCAATCAAGTTTAATGTTGAGTCTCTAGAGTACCATAAACCTACATTTTTAGTTCCACTTAAATATCTTAAGATTCTTTTTACAGCAATTAAGTGAGATTCTTTAGGTTCAGATTGAAATCTAGCGCATAAACATACAGCAAACATGATATCTGGTCTACTAGCTGTTAAGTAAAGAAGAGATCCGATCATACCTCTATAATATTTTTGATCTACTTTCTTACCATCTTCATCTTTGTCCAATTTGCATGAAGGACTCATAGGTGTTCCAAGTGGTTTGATTGACTCCATTCCAAACTTCTTGAGCAAGTTCTTTTGTGTATTTGGCTTGATTGATGAAAATTCCTTCTTTGCTTTGCTTGATTTGAAGTCCTAGGAAGAAGTTGAGTTCTCCCATCATGCTCATTTCAAACTCACCCTGCATTAACTTAGCAAATTCTTGACATAACAAATTGTTAGTAGCACCGAATACAATATCATCAACATATATTTGTACTACTAATAAATCCTTGTCTTTTCTTTTCAAAAATAGTGTTTTATCAACATTTCCTCTTAAAAATCATTTTCAATCAGAAATTTACTTAATCTTTCATACCAAGCTCTAGGTGCTTGTTTTAAACCATATAGTGCTTTGTGCAATTTAAAAACATGATTTGGAAATTCATGATCTTCAAAACCAGGTGGTTGTTCAACAAAAACTTCCTCATTTATAAATCCATTTAAAAATGCACTTTTAACATCCATTTGAAATAAATTGATATGCATATGACATGCAAATGCAAGTAATAATCTAATTGCTTCAAGTCTAGCTACAGGTGCAAAAGTTTCATCAAAATCAATTCCTTCTTCTTGATTATATCCTTTTGCAACTAATCTAGCTTTGTTTCTAATTACTATGCCATTTTCATCTAATTTATTTCTAAATACCCATTTTGATCCTATAACAGAATGATCTTTAGGTCTATCTACAAGAGTCCAAACATTATTTCTAGTAAATTGATTTAATTCTTCTTGCATAGCTAACATCCAATTATTATCTTTTTCTGCTTCTTCAATAGTTTTAGGTTCAATTTGAGATACAAATGCAAGATGATTATTGATGTTTCTCATTGATGATCTAGTTCTTACTCCTTGAGATGGATCACCTATAATTAATTCTTTTGGATGACCATAGGCATATCTCCAATCTCTAGGAAGATCTACATCATTATGATTTGCATCAACAACATCAACACTAGGAGAATCATTATCTTTAGCTTCTTGTTCATGATCTGAAGATACATCTATATTCAATTTTTCAATGTCTCTTTCTAGAATGTTTGTATCTTCCTCATCATCAATCTTTTCAGAACTTGATGCTAAAGATTCATCAAAAATTACATGAATAGATTCTTCTACAATTAAGTTTCTCTTGTTAAACACTCTATAGGCTTTACTAGATGTTGAATATCCTAAGAAAATGCCTTCATCAGATTTTGCATCAAATTTTCCTAGATTATCTTTACCATTATTATGAATGAAACATTTACAACCAAATGCATGAAAGTAACTTATGTTTGGTTTTCTATTATTCCATAGTTCATAAGGAGTTTTCTTAATGATTGGCCTAATTAAAGCTCTATTAAGAATGTAGCATGCCGTGTTTATAGCTTCCGCCCAAAAGTATTTTGGTAGGTTGCTTTCACATAGCATGGTACGGGCCATGTCTTCTAAGGTTCTATTTTTTCTTTCAACTACTCCATTTTGTTGTGGTGTTCTAGGTGCTGAAAAATTATGATGAATGCCATTTTCTATGCAAAAGTTTTCAAATAAATGATTTTCAAATTCAGTGCCATGATCACTTCTTAGAGACACTATGGTGTTGTTTTTCTCATTTGTGACCTTCTTGAAGAATTTCAAAAATAATGGAAAGGTCTCATCCTTATGAGCTAAAAATAATACCCAAGTGTATCTAGAATAATCATCTACAATCACAAGACCATATTTCTTTCCTCCTAGACTTGTGGTTCTAGTAGGTCCAAAAAGATCCATGTGAAGTAGTTCAAGTGGCCTAGAAGTGGAAACAATATTTTTAGTTTTGAAAGAATTTCTAGTTTGTTTTCCAAATTGACATGCATCGCAAATTTTGTTATTTTCAAAATCTAGTTGTGGAAGTCCTTTTACTAAATCCATTCTAATTAATTTTGAAATAAGGTGTGTGCTTGCATGACCTAATCTACGATGCCATAACCAACCAATCTCATTCATATTAGCATTATTAGCAACTAAGCAATGATTACTAGTAGACAAATTGTCTAAATCAATCAAGTATACATTGCCATTTCTATTTCCAATAAAAACAATGCTATTATCAATGGGATTAGAAACAGTGCAGATAGAAGCTTCAAATGATACTTTAAAACCTTTATCACATAATTGACTAATACTAATTAGATTATGTTTTAAACCATTAACATATAAGACATTTTCAATATATGTGGAGGGAGTTATTTGAATTTTACCAAACCCCATGATTTGGCCTTTGCCATTGTCACCAAATGTAACAACTCCTCCTCTTTTGCTTTCAAGGGTGATGAATTGATCCTTGTCACCCGTCATGTGTCTTGAGCAGCCACTATCGAGATACCACTTTCGCTTTGATCTTTTGGCCGCAAGACACTCCTGCAAAAATAATTAAGTCTTATATTTAGGTACCCAAGCCTTCTTGGGTCCTTCATGGTTAGTAGCATAAAAGATTGTTCCTTTGGGAACCCATATTTTCTTTCCTTTACTACTTAAATTTTTGTTACTATTTCTTAATTACATTCATAGGATTTATGGCCTTTCTTGTTACAATAATGACATGTAACATTATCTTATTTTGTTCTTTTCTAAAAAAGTTTTTGACAAATTTTTGTTTTATGTTAGGTCTATATCCTAAACCAGCCTTATCATATATAGCTCTTTGATTACTTAACAATAAATTAAGTTTTTCAGAACTATAAGTGAATTTATCAACAATATTTTATATTTATCAACTTCCTTCTTTAATTTATCATTTTCATTGGAAATTGATTCTTTTCTTTTGTCAAATTATCATTTTCAGATTTCAGCATTTTAATCTCATTAGTAAGATTTCTTTTTCTTTAATGAAAATTGAATTATCATTTTTCAAAAACTTGTATTTCTTTTTCAAAATTTTAAATCATCAACTAGTTCATTAAAAGCTTCAAACAATTCATCAAATGCAAATCATCACAAGGGTTTTCAGAACTTACCTCATCCTCTCGTTTGCCATAAAGCAAATGTTTGCAACTTCTTTTTGTTCTTCCTCTGAAGAGGATTCATCGCTGTCGCTCCAAGTTGCAACATAGGCTTTCTTTTCTTCTTGAAAGTCTTCTTCAGTTGAGGACAATCATATCTAAAGTGCCCCGGTTTCTTACATTCATAGCAAATCAAGGGGTCTTTCTCTTGTCCTTGTCCTTTTCTTTTTCTCCTTCCATCTTAATTCCAGATTTCTTCTTGTGGAAGGGTCTCTTTCTTCTCATGAATTTTTTGAATTTTCTTGCTAGAAGAGCTGTCTCATCATCATCTTCTTCACTATCACTGCAGCTCTCCTCATTTTCTGCAGCCTTAAGAGCTATAGTCTTCTTTTTCTTGACTTCTCCTCTTGATGTTGTTTCATGGTTAGCTCATGAGTCATCAAGGATCCAAGTAGCTCCTCCAAGGGTAAGTGTTGAGGTCCTTGGCTTCTTGGATTGCTGTCACCTTCGCTTCCCACGTCCTTGGAAGTGACCTAAGAATTTTGCGAACAAGTTCAGAATTAGTATAGGTTTTGCCTAAGACTTTTCAAACCATTTACAATATCAGTAAATCTAGTGTACATGCATGCTATAGTTTCAGTTTGTTCCATGCTAAATAATTCATATTTATGAACAAGAATATTTATTTTAGATTCTTTTACTTGGTTTGTACCCTCATGGGTAACCTCTAATCTATCCCAAATCTCTTTTGCGGAATTACATGTAGAAATTCGATTAAATTCATTAGCATCTAATGAACAATATAAGACATTCATGGCCTTAGCATTGAGCTGTGCCATTTTCCTATCATTATCATTCCAATCCCTTTCGGGCTTAGGAACAATAGTGCCATCAACAATGTGTGTGGGTGTACTAGGTCCATTAATTATAACACCCCACAATTCATAATCAGAAGCTTGAATGAATATCCTCATTCTTGCTTTCCAATATGAATAGTTGGAACCATTAAACAAGGGAGGTCTATTTGTAGAATGACCTTCGGCAAATGATCCAACTTGAGCTGCCATTTGGATCTTTAGCTCTTGATCGTGTGATCAAATTCTAATGAGCACTTGCTCTGATACCAATTGTTGGCCCAGATGGCAACCCAAGAGGGGGGGTGAATTGGGTTCTTTAAAAAATTTAACCTTTTAAAAATTATTGCTTAAGAAAATAAAATTAAATGCAATGCAAATATAAAGCACAAACAGGAGATAGAGATAGAGATAATGAAGCACGGCAAACACAAGGATTTTATAGTGGTTCGGTGTATCCAACACCTACGTCCACTCCCAAGATTCACTTGGGTCCACACTATAATCAACTAGATTACAGCCGAGTTGTTTTACAAGATCACAACTCAAACTTGTTGTTTTTCCCCGGGATCACAACGAACCCAGCCGGTTTTCCGGGCTCACCAGCACAAAACCCTAAACTCAAGCTAATCTAGCTTGACCCGAGGTTAACAACCTCCACTAGTTCAATCCCCTTGATTGAACTAGCACAAACAAGATAAGAATGTTTTACAATACACAGCTCCTTAAATGAGCAAATATTCAAAATAAAGTAAATAAGTTTAGAAAAGCCTGTTTGAAGATTGATTTGAGCTTTTCTTCTTTTCTTCTTTTCCTCTTCTCCTTTGGAATGTTGAATCAAGCCTCAGCTTTAATTCCTCACAGTGTTGCAGTTGAGAAGATTGGAAAAGAAACGGAGCTTTTTCTTCTTTGGAAATCCTCGATTTTTGATTTGAACGCCTTGGATTCCTCTTTGAGCTTTTTGGAGTGGAAGGATTTGAGTTTGAATACTTTTCTCTTGAGATTCAGGCTCAGGCTTTCTCGGATTTTTGATTTGAAATATTTTCTATTTCTCTGTTTCCCTTTTCAAACGGGTGTTTTCCCCTTTTTATAGATTTCTTTTAATCCGTTTTTGGGAAGAAACTAGCCGTTGGAGTGTACCTGGAAACAAAATATATCCGTTAGAATTAGGTAAAAAAATATTACCGTTAGAGCTGATCTGGCAATTTAAATTTTGTCCAGTCAGGTTGGAGTCGGCTCCAGCTTTTCAGGTGTCGGCTCCAGATCGTTTTTCCAAAAATAGAAATTTCTGAGTTCGTCGAGGAGTCGGCTCCAAAAAAGTAAGTGTCGGCTCGCCATCGTCAGGTGTCGGCTCCCGAATACTGTGGTGTCGGCTCCAGGATGCTCAAAAAATCAACGTTCTGTCCCCGCATCGGAGTCGGCTCCAGACACTGTAAGTGTCGACTCCGAAACTCTGGGTGTCGGCTCCGAAACTCTAGGTGTCGGCTCTGGACCGTATCAAAAATCAGAATAAAATTTGAATGGCCATGGGGTCGGCTCCAGAAATTCTAGGTGTCGACTCCAGGTTCTGAAACTTTGAAATTGAAGTTTTGCAGTTGATTCAAAACATGTTTCTTAATTCCTTTAAATTGATCAAATAATTTTAAGTCCTGAAATACTTCTCAAATCCATTAGTAATCAAATAAATATACTCAATTCCTTTATTGATCATCAAAATCAATAATTGGGTTAACAGCTGGCTTCCTCTGAGTAGCTTTCCACCCGCAGCGAAGGGAGGCCTATCTCTACAGGGATAACGACCTCTGTACTGAAGGCCATCCGGAATGGGGTTTCACCTGTGGGGACTCTCGGGGTGGTGCGGTAGGCCCATAGGACGTGGTGTAACTCGTCCGCCCACCTACCTTGGGCTCTAGAAAGATGAGCTTTGATCCCCTGAAGCAGAGTTCTATTGGTCACTTCAGCTGCTCCGTTGGCTTGCGGATACCCGACCGAGGTGAGGTGGTGACGGATTCTGTGCTCTTCATAGAACTGGCGGAACTTAGGGTTGTCAAATTACCTACCGTTATCAGTGATTATAGTATGCGGGAGGCCAAAATGGCAGATGATGGACCTCCATACAAAATCTCTGGCCCGTGCCTCGGTTATTTGTGCAACCGCCTCCGCCTCGACCCATTTAGTGAAGTATTCGATGGCGACAAATAGAAATTTTCATTGCCCCATGGAAAGCGAGAACGGGCCGAGGATGTCCATCCCCCACTTGGCAAAGGGCCAAGCGGAGGATATAGGAACCAGGCTGGCGGAGGGGAGTCTTTCAATGCTTGAGTGCCTCTGGCATGGGTCGCAAGCTCGGACAAGGTCGTCTGCATAGTCGGCCAGTAGTAGCCTTTCGTAGCACCTTGTGGCATAGGGACCGGCTTCCCAGATGGTTGCCGCAAATCCCCTCATGCACTTCACGGAGAGCATAATCTGCTTCAGACGGGCGGAGGCATCTAAGCAGTGGCATGGAGAAGGACCGTTTGTAGAGGTAATCATCGATCAGCACATAATGGGTGGCCTGCAACTTTAGCTTTCTAGCTTCTCTTCGGTCGGGTGGAAGCGACCCTTCTTTGAGGTACTTCAGAATGGGATCGAACCATGATGGTTCGGCCTCAACTTGCATTATTCGGTCGGCTTTTGCGATGCTGGGTTTCTCCAAGGTCTCCAGGTAGAACTTTTGATCGGCGTCCATTGACTCCATGGTTGCCAATCGGGATAGTAGGTCAGCACGGGCATTTTCGGATCTGGGAATCTAAGTAATCTCAAACTCAAAAAATGAGGAAGTAGGCTCCGCACCTCTTGAAGATATCGAACCATGTTCGGCTCCCGAGCCTCAAATTCTCCTCGCACATGGCCAGCCACTAGCTGAGAGTCGGTGAAGGCGTTAAGTTTCTCCACCTTCAGGTTGCGGGCAATTCGGAGACCGGCCAGCATGGCTTCATACTCAGCTTCGTTGTTGGAGGCCGGGAAAGAGAAGCGGACACCATATTCAAAGATTGCCCCCTTCGGACTGGTGAGAACCAGGCCCGCACCGGAGTGATGAGCGTTAGATGACCCGTCGACATGGAGGAGCCACTGGGCTCTAGATTTTGGTTCTTCGGGGGAGTCTGGGGTGGAGCCGTCCTTCGGGATGGTACATTCAAGGAGAAATCGGCTAGCACCTGAGCTTTGATAGCCGGGCGAGGCTGAAAGTGGATATCATGCTCGCTCAACTTGATGGCCCACTTGGTCATTCTCCCTGATGTCTCGGGGCGGTGGACCACCGCCTTGATGGGTTGGTCAGTCAGGACCGTCACAGAATGCGCTTGGAAGTACGGTCGCAGTTTCCGAACTAAGGTGATTAGGGCCAGCACCATCTTTTCAATTCTGCTATATCTCATCTCCGCATCGCGGAGTAGCCTGCTGACATAGTAAATCAGCTTTTGGACCTTGCTTTCCTCTCTGACTAGCACCGAACAGATGGCACCTTCTGAAACAGCCAGGTATAAGAACAGGGTCTCGCCTGGGCTTGGACTGCTGAGGAGTGGGGCAAGCCGAGGTATTTCTTAAGATCTTGAAATGATTTTTAGCATTCAGGGGTCCACTGGAAGTTCTTAGCCGACCGAAAGGTTTTGAAGAAGGGGAGGCATCTCTCGGCTGAACGCGCCACGAAGCGGTTGAGAGCCGCTATCCTCCCAGTTAGGCGCTGGACCTCTTTAATAGATGCCAGGGGCACCATTTGTTGAAGAGCTTGAATCTTCTGGGGGTTAGCTTCGATACCTCGCTGGGAGACCATGAAGCCGAGAAACTTCCTAGAGTTAACGCCGAAGGCGCATTTGGTTGGATTGAGCCTCATCCCATACTTGCAGAGCGTTGCAAAGCTCTTGAGAGGTCCTCGACATGCCGTGATGCTTCTTTTCTCTTGACCAGCATGTCATCCACATACACCTCCATATTCCAACCGATTTGCTCATTGAATACTTTGTTAACCAGCCTTTGGTAGGTGGCTCCTGCATTTTTAATACCAAAGGGCATGATGCGGTAACAGTAAGTACCTCGGTCGTTATGAAGGCGGTCTTTTCTTCATCCTCGGGGGCCATCCGGATCTGATTGTAGCCGGAGTAAGCGTCCATAAATGTCAGCATTTGATGACCTGAGGTGGCATCCATAAGCTGGTCGATCCGGGGAAGAGGGAAGCTATCCTTTGGGCAGGCTTTGTTGAGGTCGGTGAAGTCGATGCAAATCCTCCACTTGCCGTTCGACTTTTTCACCATGACGACATTTGATAGCCAGCTTGGATAATTTACCTCCCGGACGAAGTTTGCCTTGATGAGTTTGTCAACTTCTTCAATGGCCTTCTTGCCGTTCCGGGGCAAAGCTCCTCTTCTTCTGCTTGACAGGCCTATGCATCTCATCCACATTGAGACGATGGACGAGAACCTCGGGGCTGATCCCTGGCATGTCAGAGGCGGACCAGGCGAAGACGTCAGCATTGCTTCGAAGAAATTTGATCAATCTGCGTCGAGGTTCGCCCTTTAGCAGCGACCCGATTTTTATGGTTCGGTCGGGACGAGCCTCATCCAATGGCACTTCCTCCAGCTCCTCCGCTGGTTCTCCTTACTGTTCGGTAAAGTCCTCCGAGCGTCCAGCCCATCAACCTCGGCATTCTGGACTGAAGGCTGGTAACGAAGCATTGCCGAGCCATGGCTTGACTCCCTTGAACAACTCTAACTCCCTGCCCGGTGGAATTTCATGGATAAGTGTGGGATGGAGATAACTACCTTGAGGGACATCAGGCCGGGTCTGCCGAATATTGCGTTGTATGGGGACCTGAGTTTGGTCACTAGGAAGTCTATGTGAATAGTGGCCACAAGGGGCCAGGCTCCCGCGTGGACCGTCAGGGTGACGACCCCTTCCGGGATGATGATGTCGCCTGTGAATCCCATTAGGGTGGAATCCATAGCTCGAGGTTTTCCATGAGCAGTTTCATCTTGGCAAACACATCGAGGTACAAAACATTCACCGAACTTCCACTGTCAATAAGGATTGGCTTACATCATAGTTATTCAAATTGAGGGATACAACTAATGCATCATCATGGGGGAACTGTATCCCTTGGAGATCATCATCGGAGAAAGAGAGCTTGCCCATCCACACCTTCTTTGGCGCTGATCCTTCATCATCGTTCCTGGAGCCCGATCTGCCGGCCTCCTCGATCATGTTGATGCGGCCGATCATGGGCGGATTTGGTGGAGGAGGAGGTTGTTGAGGTTCAGGCTGGCGGTCACCTCCTTGTCCTGCTCGGGCGCCCTCCTGAACTGGTTCAGCCGGCCCCGCTGGATCAGCCTTTCCATTTCATTTTTTAGCTGCCAGCATTCTTCAGTATCGTGGCCGTGCTCCCGGTGGTAGTGGCAGTACTTGGTGGGATCTCTTCAGGTCGGGTTCCCTCGGAGAGGACTGGCCGGGGGAGCTGGCGCTCTATCTCCATGAGGATCTGTGCCCGGGGCACAGTTAGCGGAGTGTAGCGATCGAATCGCTTGGGTGGGCTCCGGGAGCGATTCCTCGGTGGTAGTGGGAGCTCTTTCGCGGCGAGGCGGACTCGGCCGACAGGCGGGTTGGTGCCTGTCGGGACCTTTGGGCTCGGCGCGGGCAACTCTCCGCGACTCTTCGACCCTGGCGTATTTGTCCGCCAGGGCCATCATATCGGAGAGGTTAAGGGGGTAGCTGACTTCCATCACCAGGTAGAAGTCGCTTTCCTTTGAGACTCCCCCCGCCAAGGCGGACATAGCCACCTCATGATTAAGGTGGTCCACCTCCAACATGGCCTTATTGAAACGGCCAAGATAATTCTCAAGGACTCCCCCTCTCTCTGCTTGACTTCGGAGAGGGAGTCGGATCTCCGTCGGTGGCGGCGGCTGCTGACGAACTGGCCAATAAAAAGGTGGCTCAGCTCGTCAAATGATGGAACCTGGTTTAAGGCGTTGAACCAGGTTCGGCAGATCCTCTGAGGGTGGAGGGGAAGGCACGGCAGAGGATTGCATCAGATGCTCCATGGAACATCATTATTGACCGGAAGCTGCTGAGATGGTCGTTCGGGTTAGAAGAGCCGTGGTAGGGTTCGATGGCTGGTAGCTTGACATGGGAGGGAATCACTTCCTCCATGATCCCTTTGGAGAAAGGGATGCCCTGCTCCACCTTGGGCTGAGGCGGATGGGCCTGCTTGGCGGCGTCCAGCTCCTGGCGCATCTCCCAGGATCTATCGATGGATCTCCTCTTCAGCAGTAAGAGGAGGAGCTGGCGAGGAGAGCGCAGGGACGGCGTCGAATCATGGTGGGAGGACACTGGAGAGGGGTCCGGGCTCGCCGAGATCTGGGAGTATCCTGTCGTAGCCATCTTGTGGGACTGGTTTGTCCCCTCTGGGTCGATGCGGGGGGTCCATGGCTTCATGTGGACCAGAGGAGGTCACCGGGGAAGGAGTCGCGGCCTCCTTATGAAGGTGCGGAGCGGGAGGAGCTGCGAAACGCTCCTGGACCAGGTGGGTTAGGGCCTGGACTTGCTGGACCAGCGTGGCGAACTGGTCCTGGGTCACCGGGATGGCTGGCGGCGATGGGATTTCGATCGGTGGAGGCTGTGGCGCTACACTGCTCACTAGATCAGGTCTCTACGAGGCGACCTGGTCTTGGGCTTTAGAGGTTGCTCTTATCCGATTAGCCATTAGAGAGGTTCTACTCCAGATTGAGATCTTTATCTCCTTTCTTCAAGTTTTAACGGAACTTGAGACCCTTCCTCTAGCGCCAATCTGTTGCCGCTGGGATCCGTCCTCTGACTCGGGCATGGTCGATCTCCTAGGGCGGACCTACACAGAAGTCCTCACGCGAGAGGCGTTGGGGGTGGCCCTCCGCGGAAGACCCTCCGATGCTCAAGTCAGTGGGGGAATTGGCGATCAACAGAAAATGGGGAGGTGGATCTCTCCGGGGAGTCTCTCCAAGGGCGGCCGATCGGGAGCTCTAGGGGGGAGCACCGTCGAGCAGCTGGGGAGAGAGAGAGAGTGAGAGTGAGAGTGAGCGCATACCTGAGAGAATCTGGAAGTATCGTATTTATAGGCTATCACCTGGATCTTGAGCGCCTTCTGGAAGGTTCACAGGTTGTTGGGATACGGAGATGAATCGAATCGAGCCGTTGTGGGGCCGGTAGGATCCGTATCTTGTTCGTTAAGGGATCGACAGCTAGGAGAGCTCCTTGATGGCTTGAGATCTGGTAGGTACGTAGGCCCTCAGGTAGCAGTGTTAGGTTCTAGACCACTCCTCAACATGATTCCTTGCCTGGGATGCTGTTACGATAGGCCTAGGCTCTCCCGCGTCAGGTTCCGCAGAGGTGAGTATTGGATCGTGGATCACTCAGTGAAGTCGAGCTATAGGTAGCTCGGAAAAAGCGAGCCATGGGATGTTCGGGAAGCTGAGCTACAGGAGGCTCGGGGGAGCCGAGCTATGGAAGCTCGGAGAAGGCCGAGCTACAGGAAACTCAGGGGAGCCAAGCTATGGAAGCTCGGGGAAGCCAAGCTATGGAATCTCGGGGAAGCCGAGCTATGGGAGCCCGGAGAAAGTCGGGCTATGGGGGCCCGGGGGAGCCGAACCATGGGAGGTTCGGGGAAGCCGAGCTACAGGAGGCTCGGAGGAGCCGAGCTATGGAAGCTCGAGGAAGCCGAGCTATGGAAGCTCGGGGAAAGTCGAGCTATGGAAGCTCGGGGAAGCCAAACCATGGGAGGTTCAGGGAGGACGAGTAACAGGAAGTTCGGGGGAGCCGAGCTATGGAAGCTCGAGGAAGCTGAGCTATGGAAGCTTGGGGAAAGTCGAGCTATGGAAGCTCGGGGAAGCCGAACCATGGGAGGTTCGGGGAGGACGAGCAACAGGAATCTCGGAGGAGCCGAGCTATGGAAGCTCGAGGAAGCCGAGCTATGGAAGCTCGGGGAAAGTCGAGCTATGGAAGCTCGGGGAAGCCGAACCATGGGAGGTTCAGGAAGGACGAGCAATAGGAAGCTTGGGGGAGCCAAGCTACGGAAGCTCGGGGACATTCATAGCGGGCAGAGGGATGGGGTCGGTCTTAGCCTCCTTGCATGACTATCAATGCAATGACGATTTTACCCCCCAACAGGAAGTATGGTAGGAAAGGGTTGAAAAAGAATAGGATCATGATACAGAGTTATAAGGAGGCCAAAATGTGAAAAGCCTTGAAGTAAAGAATAATGAATACTTCAGATGAACGATATGCTATACTAATACATACCATCCTGTACTAGGCATACCATATTAATATCGTACTACCTCTTGTCACCGGGCTTTCAATCGGCATGCGCAAGCGCTCCCTATGGCCACTAGGTCCTTGCATCTACCGGTGATGGCATTAGAAGGTCCCTCTCCTAACCAGCCTAGACCCCACAATAATAAAATAAAACCCCAAGCCAAGTCCCTACACAAGATATACGGAAGCAAAGCCTTCCCAACCAAAGAACTTTCCACTAACTTTGGATACAATGAAATTGCCCAAAAGCCATACACACTCCTCTCTGTCCCTTAACAAAGATCACTCAAAGTGCTCGCCCCAACCTCACTCGACAAGAACTGACCTTGGGTACCTCACACCCGTGCGCGCACCGCCTATGCGTACTGGCCACGTCCCGCCAACGCCTAAGCCCGTCTGGCTTAGACCTCCGAACGGCCTTGATCTTTGCTGATCAGGCTGTTCACCAACCTCACGCACCTCCACTGGTCGTTGGGCTGGTCTCGTGGATGCTCGGATGATCCAAGAGGAGAGACTCTATATTGATGCATACCAAGTATTGATATATTGAACTAACCCATGTTTCAGGTATACCGACATGATACCAATATTGTACCAATATAAAATCTAGTACAAAGACAATGAATCTTATTATGAACTATGCATAGATAGGTTATAAGGCAATTTTTGATGTTGACATGATTTTTTTTTTGACTTTGCAATTTAAATAAAATGCAAGCAGATTTTAAAGATGGAAAATAAAAGTGGCATAAGGACTACAAGCTATTGGAAAAAAGTTCGAGGTCTAGAGGAGAGGGGGTTAAATATAACTTTTATTTTAAGATACTTAAATAAGAATTAAACAGCTTAGATTCAAACAAAGGTCGGTAAAGAAACTTTATATATTTATATATCTTTGATGGGAGTGTCCGTGGCAGATGTACCGGATCGGCTTTTATTATTCGTGATGCGGATGGCATGATGTTGGTGGCAGGAGGGTCTAGTTTGCTTGATGTTACGGTACCTCTGGCTGAACTGTATGCGACATGGACAGGTATTTTCTATGCTGTTCGGATCCTGTGTGCCAGCAGTCTTATTATTGAAGGCGATTCCATCACTGTCATTCGCTGGATCCGGCAGGAGCCCAGTTCCCACATGCCGACTATCCCCTTACTGTGCGACATCCACTCTATGGTTTTGGAATCTCCTAATATCTAGATTCGTTATGTCTACCGCAAAGCCAATGCAGTGGCTGACTAGATTGCTGCCAGGGTGGCCTCTCATTCTGGTAGTTGGAGTTGGAAATAGGGCGACCCTTGTCCTTCGATCCTTTCTCAGTTATTGTACTTTGATATATCGGGTATGACCCACCCAAGAGTGGTGTAATTACCCGTCTGTACCAAAAAAAAGAAACTTTATATATTTCTTTAATATATTTTTCAAATATAAAGGTAATGTTTTAGTGTACATAACCCATCAAGTTGTAGGCTTTTCATAATATGACAACTTACGTATTAAAGTGAGGTCTCTCAATTTAATGCCAAGAAGATCATTTTATATAGTTCTATAAAGAAAGCAAACACTTTCTATGAAATAGACTAATCTAACCTCATCATTAAGCATTAATTTGATGCAATATCAATATTTTAAAATGCGATGAGAACTCTAATATTGGAATTGGGACGGAGGAGGAGAAGTGTTTTGAAAACCGGATCGAATTGGCCGGTCCAATCGGTCCAACCGAGAACCGATCATCGGTTCAGTCTGATTTTATTATTAAAGTTGACTTTTATATGACTAGATAAAAATTGAATAAATCCATTGAACCGACCGGGTTCAACTAGTCCAACCTGGTTTTTAGATTTTTTTAATCTTTTTATTTGAATTATATTTATATTTTATTATTTTATATTATTAAAATAAAATTTAATTATAATATTATCCGATCCGATCAAATCAGCTTATCCGGTCGAATCGATTGATCTGCGATCCAAATGTTAAGCTGGTTCGTTGCTGATCCAATTTTCAAAACATTGGGGAGGAGTCATGGTTTTCGATGGGGAGGATAAAGAGTTTGGTACGAGTAGGAAGGACGTGGCCGCCGACATTGGCCAGTTATGCCGGAGTGATGAATAATTTAATATTATATCATAGATATAATATTAAAATATATCATATTAAACTATTTAGGTCTGGCTCCTTCATCCAACCCATGCTGTCCACCCTATCACTTATTCACTTTTCACAGGCATAAGCCCCAGCCCGCAATAATAAGTGATGGAGGGCCAAAAAATCGAACTTAAGTTTTAAAAATTTAGGAATTACATTAAACGCTAGCATGGTAGAAA